>PVIU01013772.1:0-33472 GCA_004026605.1 Ondatra zibethicus | reverse complement strand
AACTTCCTTGCTCATCTTCTCCCACCTTCTGCTCTTCGACTGGACCTTGAGAGCTCAGTCCATTGCTCTGATGTGATTGTGAGTCTCTGTCTCTATCTCCATCCATCGGATGAAATTTCTATGGTGATGATCAAGATATTCATCAATGTGACTATGGGACAAGACTAGATCAGGCACCTTCTCCTCTGCTGCCCAAGTACCTAGCTGGGGACATCCCCGTGGACATTAAAATTCTTTCATTCAATAAAATGTTAGCTTTGCTTTACAGTGATACTTCTTCAGACAAAGAAGATGATATTTTTACTCTTTTTTCCATTATAAAGCTATCTGTATTAAGAATTTTTAAATACAATCTTTTCTCATTTTCCATAGTTATCCCTGATCTACTTCCTCCCCTCCTCCCTTCCCTCCACCTCATT
This sequence comes from Ondatra zibethicus, assembly GCA_004026605.1. Lineage (NCBI taxonomy): Eukaryota > Metazoa > Chordata > Mammalia > Rodentia > Cricetidae > Ondatra > Ondatra zibethicus. The sequence continues at coordinate 33,053 of PVIU01013772.1, read as the reverse complement.
CCACCACCAATCCACTCCTCAGGAAGGGTTAGGCTTCCCCTGGGCAGTGAACTCTAGCACTTCACATCAAGGAAAGACCAAGGCCCTCCCCTCACCCCTGTCTCTTGGCTAAGCAAGTTATCCCTCCAAAGAGGATGTGCTCATAGATGCCAGTTCAAGCAATAGGGATAAATCCTGGTCTCAATGCCAGTGGCCCACAGAATACATATTCAGTGGGCCTGGTTTGATCCTATGCCCAGTGTTATCCATGCTGAGTCAGTATGCACTGACTAGCTGAGGGCAGCTGTTTCTGTGGGTTTCACCATCATTGTATTGACCCCTATGCTCATATTATCACTTCTCCCTCTCTTGGACTGGTCTCAGGTATGGGAGAAGAAGGGAGGAGAGTGGAGAAAAATATATAGCTCAATAAAAATGATTTAAAAAAATTAAAAAAGAAGTGTCAGAGATGACCCCTGTAACCAGGTATAGAGGTTATATATTTTTTCTACCCTTTTATGTCTTTTATCATAAAACCTAGAATATCCATAGCACATCTGATTTTGATACCATGTACACTGCTTCTTTGGACTTCGGAACTTCTTTTGATATTTTCATTCTTATATGCCTGTCTCTCTAGATGCTGGGAAATTTAGATGATGGAGCTGGACTGTCTTCCCACAAGACTCAAATGCAACTGGTAAATGTAAGGCTATGTGAACACACATGTACAGGATTTGAAGGGCATGACCTTGTCAAACAGCGACTGGTAAACGTGAGAGACTATGTGAACATACATGTACAGAATTGGAAAGACATTGCCTTGTCCTATATTCTGTGGGAGAAAATATTGTCTTATTCAAGATATTATTTCCATTATGGGGAAGAACCACAATTCCCTGCACCTGTACTAATCGTACCGTTATTGGTAGCTATTGTATTCATAGTGAACAGTCCTTTCTAAACTTTTTCTTCATTCATGAATCAAATAGGTATAATTACATTAATAAATGGATGATAAAAAGGATTACATAAGAAAATATGTGGAGTATTCAAATAAAGGCAGGGCAGAGGACTGTGACTCTGTATATTATAATCACTGAGCTCATTAGACCTCAACCTTAGACAAAGACCTATAGGCAGCTTGGGAAAGCAGACAGCTAGAGAAATTGTCATTCCTAGGGTAGAGACTCCAAGTTAGTTCATCCCAGAGCTCATATAGTTGCAGATGACACTCCATGTAGTGAAGAAGTTGTGTTTACGTATTTAGGAAAATATAACAACAATAAAAGAAAAAGACTAAGAATTTGAGAGTGAACAAGGTGGGGGAAGGTACCTGGAATGGCTTGGTATAAGGAAGGGGAAGGGGGGAATAATGTGTTTATAAATTCAAAATATAAAAACATTTATTTCTGAGAGTTGAGACTGTCAATTTGCATTGTGAATGCTATATTTAGGGAATATGAGGAATGAGCAGTTGTGCTGTGGGAGCTCCATTGGCCAATAGCCTTTAAGATACCAGTCCACTTGGGCATGGTCTCCTATACTATAAATGTGGCTGTGAAGTATGCACTTGCTCTCTTGCTTCAGGCTCTGGCTTCAAACTGCTAGACTCTTTTCCTGTTCCCCATTTGTGCAGAGGACTGTGATCTAGGACAGTGGTCTGTTAGTCTCCCCTAAATAAATAGCCCTGTATCATACATAGTTCTGAATGAGTGTGGGATTATTCTGTAACTTCTGCCATCACAGTTGACTTTTTTGAGAAACAGACAAACCTGACTCTTCACATGTCCTTGTGAATGCAACCATGTGAAATCACTAAACTGTAAAGGACTTTCTTTCAGAATGTAGTGACCAAAAAAAATTCCTGGGGGAATGCTTATCCACCCAGAGATGAGGGACACTGGATTCAGACATAGGTATGTCCAGACTTAATAAAATCAGAAAGAAGAAACAGAATAAAGAGATCCCACAACCTGAAATAAGTAAAGACACTTTGAATAGCTTTCATAAGACTGTAAAAAAGCAGGGGAGACTCTAATTGAGATAGAAGAACTGTTTGAAATAAACAGTGTCTTAAAAAATAACAAAAAGACTGAGAAAATTAAAAGTAGCTCTTTGAAGTAAAACTCAGCCAAGCAAAGAAATAACACACAAATAATTAACATTTTATTTCTTCTTAAAATTATGTATCATCTATTCATGTTATCAGGAGACTGTTATTTAGAAGAAATATTAATTTTGCTTGATTTAATATATAATTAAACATATTTTGCATAATTATATTCCAGTCATTTCTATTTCTAAGAAATATTAGAACTTTAAAACAGAAATTTCATTACAATGCTAATATTTGATACCTCAAAAGAATCCCATTGCAAATAACCAAATCAACTGCTCAGTTAATTCATTTTACAACACTCCTTCTTTATTTTAACCAGGCCACTTTTTTTTTCATGGTTTCACTCAGGAAGTTAATTCTCCATGATTTATTGGAAAAGAAAATATTTTTGCAGTTTGTCTAGTTGACCTGCTGCCATGGACTAATTTTGAACCTTCTAATTTCTCTGTAATCAATTATTTTATAAAGACAATTGCTAAAGTTGTTCACTGGACAGACACTGCTAAAATAAATATTTAAAATACTCCATTTTTTTTTACTCATTGCCTAAACATAGAATATGTCATAATAATCCTGGAGCCACAAAATGTAGATGCCAGAGCAACTAGTCCCAACATAAACTGCTTTCTGGGTGTTCTAAAACACGGGTGTGTTGTGCAAAGTATTTGAACCTGTATTTTATTATAATAAGAAAAATGAGGTAGGGAAACTGACTGTCTTTATGTTAAGCAGTAGTTGACTTATTTCTTAATTGAAAATACTTAATGAATGTCAGATATTTAAACAGCACTTTCATTAGTGAAGGAACCTGTGAATTATTTTAAAGCTGAGTCTTTGGTAAATTTCTTTTTTCCTCTGAGTCTCCAAGAAGAGGCAAAATAAAAAGAAGAAACAAAGTGAAGAGTATGAGCAGAGAGAAAATAAGTGGAAGGAGGGGGGGAAGAGAGTGATTGCAAGTATGGCTCAAGGCAGAAAACAGGCCCATCTCTACCCCAACTTTTATATTTAAGAAGAAACATTCCCCTGGACATCAATTTCCTCCTCTATTTAACTAGCAGTCATGTGGCTGGTGATACTATCATTTTTAAATGCTTTTCTAAGCAGTAAATTTGAACTGTTAAGGTAATAGTCTTTGAAGCCATATCAGATTTCCCAAACATTTTCTTCTTTGGTGCTGAGTAACAACAACACAGGAAAGTCATTCTCCACTAGGAACACCTCAAGGAGTAGAACATTTGAAACAAAACAATTAAATAATTAAAAGAATGTGTTAGCAAATAATGATGAACAAATAGTGATGTGGAATGATGTTACTGAAAGCGGTGTTACTAAAACATAGAACAATGGAAACATAGAGATGAGCTGAGAACCTATCTTATTGTTAGAGAGCTTGCTTAGCAGGCATGAAGATCAGACACACACCACACATAAATATACTACACACACACCTCAAACACCACACATGCACACTTATAAATACACCCATGTGGACCCAGATAAAGAAACACAAGAACAAATAGTCCAAGTTGGAAATAGAACTTGTGTCATCCAGGAAAACAGCAAAGGATTTTACAGCTATATATTTGGAGACTAAACAGAATGAAATGGAAAGAATGGCCTAAAATATTTTATGCAATAATTCATAAAATATATCAGTTCACAGAACTTTCATCTCAACGGCCTGAAAACATGAGACAAACAAAGAAAACATATGCAGTCACACAGTCACCCAAGGAAGGAGAATGATAAAGACAGAAGTGAAGGTAAAGGGGGTAAAAAGGAAAAGAATAGAGAGGAAAGGACAATTTAAACTAAGACATTAGAACAATGAACTGCAGTGGAATCTAAAAGCAGGAAGGAAATAAAAGAGAAAGTCAGGTTGGAAAGAAGATTATGAACAAATGGAAATTAGAGGTCATTGTCACAACTATAGAGCTCTGCTTCAGCATTCAGCTTTGTGATCACCTCCTGATGCAGCTAAATTAGCGTAGTTTTCTCAACGCCTTCTATTGAAAACGTAAGCATCCTCTCATTACCCATGGAAGTAGTCACTGTCTTATCCAATATGTGTCAAGCCCTTCAGTAACTAGAACTGTGGGCAGTATCATAGCTGTTATCTGCTGTGCTCTCAAAAGAAAACATATGTCACAGGGAATTTCACTCTATTTTGTCTCTTATCCTGACATAGCCTGTCTGCTTCTAACTCAACACAGAAGTTGTACACACACAAACACACATACACCTGCACACTCACACATATGCACATACATTCAGACTTCCCATTTTAAGAGGAGGGACTTTTCACAAAGTTGTGGAATGCTTAACACAGCTACTCTATTATTAATTAGGCACTTAGGACAGCTCTAAAATTTAAATGTCATCTCCTACCAGAAATCTTAAGAATAACAATTTCACAACAATCTTTTCTCTTTTTGAGATTTAAACTTTAGTGTTACTTGGAATTCAATCTTTGAATGTTGTTGGGGAGGCCACTCGTTTGATCCTGGCTGCCCAGACTGTAAAATAATCACTCAGAAACTATATTATTTTCAATACTATTTGGCCAATTGGTGTGGGAGAATGGTCTATATTCTGCCAATGATATTTTAAATAAACACTGATTGGCCAGTAGCCAGACAAGAAGTACAATCAAGTAGCTTCCAAAGCGAGCAGTATATGACAGAGACAATTAGCTACCTGAGCAATCACCCAAAGTATAATTTTGCAACACTGAAGCAACCAACATTGGCTATGGCCTAGCGTAACTGACAGACCATTTTCAAAGGCAGGAAATTTTTCAAAACTGTCTTATCCTCTCTTGGTAAGATTTGGCAGTCCTGCTTATCCATTTCTGGATACTCTGTAACTTGTCAGTGGTTGACCTTGTCAGTTCCTTGCCCAAAGGCCAGTTCTGTCTCATGTCAACATGTTCCACAGATCCTTGAAGTGGTTGAAGAAGATTACCTATCTAGACAGAAATAATCTCTATGTATCTAAAGAACGTAATTGATCTGACTGTATGTACAACAAACATGAACAACTATTGACCTATAATAATTAATACCTGTATAACTTAAAGAGTAAAGCTTCATGTCAGAATATTAAATAATCTGTAAACAAATGTGCAGCAAATGAGGACAATGACCTCAAAATGTAAATAATCTATAAGTATTTTGATCATAGGTAGGAATAATATATAATGCAATCTGAATATATATCTTAAAAGTTGTATCAATATACAAAATGTCCTAAACAGTGATAAGAACATACATATATACAATCTGACAGAATAACTTTGATAGGTGTACAAATAATGTAAACAAAAATTATAAATATAATTTGTACTTGTATCAATATACAAAAAACATACCAATGAAAATTACCCATGAATAATGCTCACAAGTATTCACTCTATTACCCACTATTACCATCCCTTTCTTTATAATAAACATAGTTTTCACCTCAACCCTCTACCTAATACAAATAATAATCAACAACCCCTAAACAGTGTTCTCAACCCTATGGACAAACATTTTGGGATGGGGGCGTCATCTTCTAGAATTATTTTCTGCTGTCATGGTGGCGATGTTTTCTTAATGGGATCCTGAAAAATTAAAGTGATGGTTGAGTTTCAAAATTACTGTCTAGTATAGTTGCAAACAATTTCCAAGCAGTTGATAGATAGCGGTTTTTTGTTTTGTTTCAAAGTTCATATTTGAAATTCTGGCCAAAATGTCATGAGAAAGTGCACCATTTCAGCAGCTGGTACCAAAAAAATGAAACAGTCTTATAGTAGCACTCTCTGCATCATGATGTCATCTCAAATAGGTAGAGTTGTTGCTGTGCAGCCCCATCTTGTTCCTGAAACTTCAAAGATTCATGCAGGAAAAGGACTTGTAGGAAAATCTATTGTTCATCATGAAAAACTTAAGCATCATTCATATAAACATACATTCAATGAAGAATATGATATAGACAAAAAAGGCATGGAGAAAGTAAAAATTTTCCTAAAGTCTTTCTTCTGTCCCATGCTAGATGGCTCCCGATATGAGACAGAAAATCTGAATGTTCCTTTTAACATTCAAACATTCAGGCTCTCTTGAATTTTTGCTGATGTGTATTTGCCTGCAAAGATAAGAACAGGACCCTTCCCCAACCCTATATGGCTTTCCTTACCACTTGTATGGTTGTCACCATTGTGGATGAGCTGTCATTTCTCTGTTTCAATAGGCTTCTCCTTTTCAAAATGAATCTTTATTAATTTTGATGGTACATATAATATTTCTTCTCCTGTGGAAACAACAATGAAATGCCTTCCCTAACATAGTACATTTCCTAGTTTCCATTGTGAGGTCAACACATCCTTGAAATATACCGGTTGACTCAATTCAGAAGTTTATTCCATTATCCAATGCCTCTCTGCTGCTGTTGTACCTTTCTCATTAGCGTTAAGAAAATTCAAGGTTAATAAAGAATTATGCAATCTATTTCTGGTGGTATTTTCCATCCCTTTCTGTTTGTTCAGCATATGCTTTATAGTATGATTTGATCTTTCTATAAATGCCTGTCCTGTAGGATTATTTAGTATACTTGTAATGCACTTTATATTATAATAAGCAAAAAAGAATTTCATTTTCTTAGATACATATGCTGGACCATTGTCTGTCTTTATTTGTGCAGGTAAACTCATGAAAGCCATAACTTCCAATAAAGGTGTGATTACTAAAGCAGCCTTTTCTGAGCTCAAGGCAGTTGCCCATTGAAAACCTGAATACGTGTCTATGGTGTGGTGTGTATATATTAATTTACAAAATTCTGTAAAGTGGAACACATCCATTTGCCAGATTTCATTCCTTTGAGTACCCTTTCAGTTACTCCCTGCAGGCAAGAGTGTTTGATTATAGAAAGAGCAAGTAGGACACCTCTTTATAATATCCTTGCTTTTTGCCATGTAATAGAAAACTCTTTCTTTAAACCTTTGCTATTGACATAATGCTTTTTATGAAATTCAGAGGCCTGCAAAAAACTTCCAATCAATAATTGATCAATTTCTGCATTACCTTGTGCTATAGGACCTGGCAGACCCGTATGGGATTGGATGTGTGTTATGTATATAGGACAAAGTCTATTCCTGATTATGTCTTGCACACGGATGAATAATGAAGTCAATTCTATATTATCTGGTATAAATTCAGCAGTTTCAATATGCAAGATAACTCTTTCTGCAAATTGCAAATCAGTAACTGTATTAAGAGGTTCTTTAAAATCCCTTAGTACCATAAGAACAGCATATAATTCTGCCTTCTGGACAGAATTATAAGAGCTTTGTTCCACCTTACTTAATTCTTCTGATTTTATAACCTGCCTTCCCTGATTTATTAGCATCAGTATAAAATGTGCAGGCTCCTGTTATTGGTGCATCATGTACAATTCGAGGAAGAATCCAAGAAGTTCTCTTTATAAGGTTAAGTCTATCGCTTTTGGGATAATTGCTATTAATTTCTCCCAAAAAATTAGCACAAGCCTTTGCCAGGGTTCATCATCTTCCCATAACTTTTTTATTTCATCAACAGTAAAAGGCACAATAATACCTGCTAATTGACTAAGTCTCAATTTACCTTTTATAATTAATTCAGAGACTTTTTTCAAATAAGTTTTTAACTTTTTACTTGCTTTATGTGGTAAAAAGAGGCATTCTAAGATAATATCATCCCTCTGCGAATTATTAGATCAGGTGTTATCCCAACAACCAGTCGTAGACTGAAAATTTCTCCTAATAACCTTTGAAAATCAATAAGAGTCCACAACTAGTCTCTCCTAAGTTGTGCCTTTTGTGTTCTAATTTTCTGTAAGCCTATTCTGTAGCCTAGGTAATTAACAGAATCTCCTCTTTGGATCTTTTCAGGAATAATTTGTAAACCCCATTTAGGCAAGATTTTCTTTACTTCTTCAAACATTCTTTCTAAAGAATCTATATTTGAATCAGATAACAAATGTCATCCATATAATGGTAGATTGAAGACTTAGAAAATTGCTTACATATTATTTGCAATGGCTGGCTGACAAAGTATTGGTACAGAGTGAGGCTACTGAGCATCCCTGTGGGAGGATGGTCCATTGATATCTTCTAGTAGGCTGAGAATTATTATAAGTAGGCACTGTGAAGGCAAACTTTTCTCTATCCTTTTCTAGTAGAGGTATAGTGAAGAAACAATCCCTTAAATCAATAACTATGAGCGGCCATCCCTTTTGTAACAGAGAAGGCAGAGGAATTCCAGATAGTAAAGGGCCCATAGGTTGAATAACCTTGTTGATGGTCCTTAGATCTGTCACCATTCTCCATTTTCCAGATTTTTTTAAACAACAAATACAGGAGAATTCCAAGGGCTGGTAGATTCTTTTATATGTTGCGTATCTAGTTGCTCTTGTACCAGCTATTCTAAAACCTGCAACTTTTCCTCAGCTAGATGCCACTGCTTAACCCATATTGATTTCTCAGTTAACCATCTTAAAGGTAGGGCTGTTGGTACCTCTGAAGGTTTATCAATTACTTTGTGTTCTTGTTACTCCCTACAGAGTGGCTTCACGTGGGGTGTAGTTAATGTATGCTGGGCTCAAATCCCAGCTACATGAGAGGATGATGTAGAAAAAGCACAAGTTTGAAGCCACCCTGTGGAGTATAGTGAGACCACATTTAAAAGAGAAAGGCCAATTTAGTAGTGTAACCTTGCATATTCTAGTTAGCTTCTTTCAGTAAAAGTTATCCATCTGTGAAATTCAAGTTATAATAAGTATTGATCACATAGGGATGACTTCCTGAGCAAATAGCTATAGCATGATGAGTACCAATCTTGAGTCAGTATTCTCTAAATGACAGCTGTTGTTGAGTTTAACTTTTCCTCTTTTACTTTCCAATATAATTGTTAAAATACTATTGATTTAGAATCAGACAATGCATAGGACCACATTTTAAAATTTCATAAAAATGACTTTTATATGTTGCTGTATAAGGGTAGTTCAACCATCAGACAAGAACTCAGTGACATTATCAATGAAAGGATCTTGAACCTTTAACAGCTGCTATACAGACATGGAAGTTCAGCAATCATTATCTTGTCTCTGTTGTCATCATAGTTTCAATCTTGACCTTGGAAAAATCTTCCAAGACACCACACTTCAATAATAAGCCGAAATCAGAGAGATTATAAAAAGAGATGATTGGCAGGTGCTGTGAAACAATGGCCTTGTTATTTTTGAAGATTCGCCACTTGCATTTTAATAAAACACTGATTTGCCAGTAGTCAGGCAGAAAGTATAGGCAGGGTAACCAGACAGGAAGTAGAGGTGGGGTGACAAGGCAGGAAACAGAGGCAGGGCAATGAGCACAGGAGAATTCTGGGAAGAGGAAAGCTCAGTCTGCAGTTATCATTCAGATGCAGAGGAAGCAAGATAAGAATGCCTCACTGATAAAGGTACCAAGCCACGTGGCTAACACAGACAAAAATGATGGGTTAAAGTAAAATGTAAGAGTTAATAAGAAGTCTGAGCTATATGGTGAATTACGTTGACAGACTTTTGTATGTTGGACCATTTATGTATTTCTGGGATAAAGGTTACTTGATCATGGTGGATAATTTCTTGCTATGTTCTTGGATTCAATTCAGTTTGCTAATATTTTATTGAGTATTTTGCATCAATGTTCATGGGGGTGATTGGTCTGTAATTTTCTTTGTGACATCTTTGGGTATAAAGGTAACTGTAGCCTCATAAAAGGAGATTGGCACTGTTTCCTTCTATTTCTACTGTGTGGAACAATTTTTAGACGTATTGGTATTAGCTCATCTCTGAAATTTCAGTAGAATTCTCTGCTGAAACCATCTTGTCCTAGATTTTGGGGGTTTTTTGGGGGGTAGGGAGATTTTTAATGACTGCTTCTATTTCTTTTGGTGTTATCAGTCTATTTAAATTGTTTATCTGATCTTTATTTAACTTTGGTATGTGGTAACTATACAGAAAATTGTCCATTTCTTTTAAATTTTTCAATTCTGTGGAGTACAGGTTTTTGGAGTATGACCTAATGATTCTCTGGATTTCCTCAGTGTCTGTTGTTATATCCCCCTTCTCATTTCTAATTTTGTTAATTTGGATGTTCTCTTTTGCTGGAGGGCCTTGCTCCTAATGGGTCTGATCACCTGGGACAGATGTGTGAAATCAGCAAAATGAAGAAAACTCTGATCATCTGTTTCAAACAAGTGGCCTGGGAAATTCTGAGCCATTTTATTTATATTTATATTATATAGTTTTAATAGTTTCCATGAACAGTTTTACAATCAAATTATTTCCTTAAGTTTATAACAGTAGCTACAATAACTGTCAGTTTGTTCCCTTATTTCATTCCTTTTCCATCCCCCAACTTTCCCACTGGTAGTCATTACCTACTTGATTCGTAGCTTTGATATTAGAAGCATAAACATTATAGAAAGCAACTAGAAAACTTTCTAACTAGGCACACCTACATGTAGAACAGTGTGTCTAGCTGGCATCATAAGCATCATGCAAAGTAAAGACCTTTGTCTCTAACAGTTAATGTTTACCCCTATTTAAATCTAAACTCTCCCAATTAGCTCATAAGCCCAAACTGAATCAATTAATTCGTAATTCTATACTACTCTGTCTCTTATGGGAGATATACCAGTTTTTTTGTCCCCTATCATTTTTATACTACATAACTTAAAAGCATTTTATTAACAGAACTCTTTCTTCCTTGTTCACAGATCCTTCTTCTCTCTGCTACTTACAGTATTGGCAAAGCTATTAGAAATGATGGCATTGTGGGATTCTATGGTTCTGCTTCATTCCCTGTTCCTAGACTGTTCCCATTAGCTCCTGATATCATCTATTTATTAACATCCTCCTAGACTCTTGTGGTTAAAATTATTCTCTCCTGAATAGTTATACAAATTTGTAATATTGTCATGAGCTTCTTTGACTCTTTCAGGCTAGTCACAAAGTGTATTGGAAAGGCAACAGCCTATTCTTGAGAATCCTGAATTCACAGTCACACTTGAAACATCAAAGGCTTTAGGGACAGAATCAGGTCCACTGTATATCTTTACCAACATCCCCTGTGACTCACCTAGAGGAGAGCCATCAAAGGGAAGGTTTTCCTGATGGAATAGCTATTTGATCTATTGTTACAGGAGGAGCAGGTCCTTTTGTTCTGTCCCCGTCACCCTGCTAGCTTACACCTGAAACACACCCGAAATAATCACACGGAGACTGTATTAATTAAATCACTGCCTGGCCATTAGCTATAGCCTCCTATTGGCTAACTCTCACATCTTGATCTAGCCTATTTCTATTAATATGTATGTCAATAAGAGGTCATGGCTTACTGGGAAAGATTCAGTATGTCTGACCTGGCAGCTACATGGAGGCTCTCTCTCTGCCCTTCTTCCCAGCATTCAGTCCTGTCTACTCTGCCTACCCAGGTGCTGCCCTATCAAAAGGCCAAGGCAGTTTCTTTATTAACCAATGAAAGCAACACAAATAGAGAAGGACCTCGTGCACCAATCTATTGCTCTAAAAAAGTGAAAATAGAGGCAACCAGCAATATAGTTTGTGTGAGGAAAGAAAGGTGAACACATGTACTCCTTGGGTCAAGACCATAATTATATTTTACTTGAATTTCTTGGCTTTCTTTCACGTATTTGTTGATTTTTTACTATTTCTGTTGTCTTTTCCTCAATTTTATTAAGGGAATTTTTCATTTTCTTTTTAAGGGCCTCTATCATCTACATTAAGTTATTTTTAAGATTGCTTTCTAATGCTTCGATTATGTTAGAATATTCTGGTTTTGCTGTTGTAGGATCACTTCAGTCCCCAGGGACAGGATCACTGGGTTCTTGTAGTGCCACATTTCCCTTTCCATTATTAAATGTATTCTTACACTGTAGTTTACACATCAGAGTTTGGGATGATCATAGGTATGGGTATTGGTTCTTCTGTTGTCTATTTTTGTATTGGTGCTTTGTTCCTTTATTACCTGTTTCCTTTATTGCTTTCTGGCTTGAAGGGCTAGGTTTTCAGTGATTTGCAGGTCTTCAAGTCCAGCTGAAGGGGTAGTGGTATAGCTTTGAGGCAGGCCTCTCCCCTGCTGTCTGGATGCTGGGGACTAGGAAGTAATAGCATTTATATCATGAAGAAATTTGTCCCTAAACCAGACAGTAAGTGCTAGGATATGTCTTTGTCTCTGTATCTATCTATCTATCTATCTATCTATCTATCTATCTATCTATCTCTGTGTGTGTGTGTGTGTGTGTGTGTGTGTGTGTGTGTGTATGTGAGAGAAAGAGACTTCCTATGCATCTACATATAGTTATGTTTAGTGGCCATAAGACAACTAATTTTGTTCTTCATAACTGCCCACCTTATTTCTCTGACCAAGTGTCTTTCTGTGTCTTGGGGCTCGCCAATTCAGCTGGAGTGGATAGTTAGAAAGTTCCAGGGATCCCCTAAATTCCCCTATCTCTACCTACCTATATCTGGGACTACAAATGTATGGCATCATACTCAGCTTTAATGTAGTGTGTCTTCCGGAGTTCATATTCATGTCTACATGTTTGCATGTGCAGTCATTTTTCTGATACCTGTCTTCACTGCCCTTTGGTGAGTGACATTTGTAGGAAGGAGGTATTTGACCTCAAGGTCATGTTAAGGTCATATAAGCCATCTTACCTATGGAAAGTTCTTTGGAGGACTCCCAACAATGGAATGAGTCTTGAAATCTGGATGTCTGATGGAGGCACTTAGCATGTCAAGTGACTTTCAAAAGTCACTGTTAAGAAGAGGAACATGAGCATGGTATCCAGTAAAGAAATTAGATGTCAAAGCAAGGGCATCATGAATATGAGTAAATATCTTCATTTGTTTTAGGACTTCAGGTACTAACTCATGAGGACAATGGAGACTCCTTCTCAATGTATATTAATTCTTATTTGACTTCTGGTAAAATCATGTCTTCTCTATCCATGGAGGCCCAGAGAACATTCTAGTTTGTTATAAAAGGCATAAACACAACTCTGTATAGTCATTAGAAAATTATTCTGATGGCCACATCTCCTCCCATGTTCTTCCTTTTTACTTAGATTTTACTTGTTTCTTTCTGTTTGTTAGCTTGTCAGAATTACTCTCATATTGATATATATAGCAATTTTGTTGTTTTAACTTCATGGGTCTTTGGTTGTGTTCCTAAACTTGACATAAACAATTGTCAAATTTTGACAATTTGATCAATTTAAATACTTTAGCGTTCATTGATTTTCTGTGTTTTTAATGTGTTGACTTTAACAATGAACTTAATTTTTGATGTTTTTGAAAACACACAAATGTTTTTGTTCTGTCTTTTGTTGTCATCCTTTGTATTTTTTATTTCCTCTGTATTGTATCTATCTTACCACTCCATTTTATTGTATATTAGTTTATTAGTTATCTACCTCACTATATTTTATGAGTAAAAATTATAGAATAAATTAGATTAATTGGGGCATAGATATTTGTTTTGTGGATGATCATCACAGTGTCTCTTCAGACATTATCAGCAATTTTTGTAGCTTAAGAAACAAAACTGTAGGCTTCTAAGTTCACAGGTTTTTTTGTCATTGTCTCATACATTTATTGAATCTTACATTGGAGTGTTTAAAATATATCTTGTTCTACTAGACATTCTTTTCTAATTTTTACATTACTGTTAATGTCTGGAGCTCTTGGTTTTCTCCTCTTTCTCACCTTCATTTCTCAGGCTCTATTGGCAGAATTCCCACATATCAATATATGAATAATGCCTCTTTTTATTTTTCTTCTCTTTTTTAGTTGTTTAAAAAAAACTTGACTCCTGAAATGCATTGTCAAAACTCTGCCTTGTGCACAGGCATTCTGCATACACAAAAACACTAAAATCCTCTTAATAAAAGAAGGGACAACCTTCTGTACACTGTCATTTGTGAGGGGTCCAGTTTCCAGAGATCCTTGCTTTCTGAATGCTGTGTGTTCAAGGATTAGGGTTAGGTTTAAGGGTTCAGGGTAATGGTTATGATTATGGTTAGGGATAGGGTTAGATGTTTGAATTAGGGTTTGGTATTAGGGTTAGGGGTCAGGGTTAAAGGTTAGGGGGTTAGGGTTAAGGGTTAGGGGTTAGTGTTTGAGTTAGGGTTGGGCATTAAAGTTACAGTTAGGGTTAGGTTTTAGGGTTATGGTTAGGCTTTAAGGTTACAATTAGGGTTAGGGTTTTGGCTTAGTGTTAGCTATTAGAGTTTATGAATATGGATGCTAAAATAAATCTCATAGTAACTTAAAATTGGGTATATTAAAGAGTTATTTATTTAGGGGTAGACTCACAGATCCCAGTCCTCTGCTGGAACAGGGAACAGGAACCAAATCCCAGAGCCAGAAGAGAGTGTGGTTGTGTGCTTTACATGACTTTTATAAAAAAGAGGCCACGTCCAAGTGGCGGGAAACCTAAAGGCTGTTAGGTTTTTCTGTAGCAGTTTTGGGTTAGTGTTTGGGGTTATGGTTAGGGTTTAGGATTAGTGATAGGGTTAGGATCAGAACTGCCTGATATTTATCAATCACTAAGTAACTCAATCTATTCAGTTCATTTTATATTGTGAGAAAACTATTTTTCTGGCAAAATATGGAAAGACAGTCATGCTATGTTCTAAGTCAAACACAGTGATAAACAATGTCATCCATGGTCTCCTTATTGGACCTATTAGAAGCCCTACAAGGAAGTAACACTCAGCTATTTCCAATCTCTATGCTTAATTATTTGGCCATATCCAGCAGTAACTACCACAGAACTCTCTGCTCCCTCTATCTGCATGCTTATTCCTGTGCTCCAATGTCATTTTTCCCACAAATACTTCAGCTGCAATATCTACCCTTCTGAATGGTGTCACAAGATATTGTTCTTGATATTGCTCACAATTTTTACTAGTCTTTTTAAATATCTTCATTATTTGTTACTCATCATGCATCTTTTGTTTAATTCCTGACAATTGTCTTTGCTCCATAGAAGAACATGACTTTCTCATTTGCACAAATGTTTTGAGAAATCAAGACTTAATATCAAGGAAGGCATACTAGGGTGAGTGTAATTGGAGACTGCTGTTTCATTCTTAGCCACCCATACCTTAATAATCACACAGAAACCATATTAATTATAGCAGCGCTTGACCAATGGCATATGCATATTACTAGCTAGCTCTTACATCTTAAATTAACCCATTTATATTAGTTTGTGTATCATCATGAGGCTGTGGCTTACTGGTAAACATTCTGGGCATCTTTCTTCTTCAGCAACTACGTGGCGTGTGTTTGATTACACTTATTCTCTTTACATATCTCTGTTTGGATTTCCTGCCTGGCTTTATTCTGCCCTGTTATAGATAGAAGCAGCTTCTTTATTAACCAATGGTAATAAAACATTCACAGCATACAGAAGGGAATCCCACATCAGGTGAGTGTTTTTAACAATAGAGCTCACACCTCGTCATTCCCCAGTATCCCATTTATTTACTGGTTCAAGCAGTTATTTCGGTCACCAGGTTTTGGAGCATTTAACTGTTTCAAAGAGTAATTAATCATTGATTTTTCTCTATCAATATGCTAACTGAAGTGCTCCTTGAATATATGTTTATAATGTCAGTTCCCAAAGAATCATGTTTAACTGTAAATAACTGGAACACGTATAAACCTGTTTTATTGTTTTTGAGAAAGTATTTTGCCTCCCCAGTAGTGAAAACCTATCACTTATGGAAAAGAAGCATTAGTGTTGGTGAGGTCCTAAGAGCAGATTGCTGTAGAGTGACACTTTTAGTTTCTGCTGAAGTGTTGTTTGGCTTTTTATTTCCTGTAAAAATCAGCCTTGCATACCTGGGTAAATCCGTGTCTGCTCTCCCAGCCCCATCATTTAGTATACACCCTAGTCCAGCACTGATGGAAGAATGTATGTAAGAAGATTCTGCCTCTATCCCAGAAAATAAAAAAGACAGTTTCTTATCATATTACACCCTACTCCCAACGAGACTGAGGATCAAGATAGTGCAGGACTCTGCTACAGGGCTTCATGTCATAGGAGATCAGTGACAATAAAGATTTTGACTTTGACTAACATTTTAAATGTTCTAACTGCGCTTCTACTAAAGGATACTTTATGAGATACTTAAAATGTAATTGCCTTCACACACTCACAGACACATAAACACATATACACACACAGACATAGACACATACACACTCATAGACACATACACACAGATACACAGTCACAAACACACATGCAAACATAGACATACATGCAAGCTCACACAAAGGCACAGATGCACACACATAGACATACAAACACATGCTAATATACAAACACACACACATACATAGACATACACTAATGGACATATACCTTTGCATACACATGCAGAAATGAACACACACTCTCAGACACACATAGACTCACATACAGACACTCATAGATAGAAACACACATGTTTAGACACACATACACATGCAAACATAAATGTACATACATGTACACATAGATATATAAGCAGACATAGACAAACACAATCATAGATACGCATACATTTATAGACATAAAAACACATATGTACACATACACACTCACAATCACACAGAGATTCATACACACACCAACACACACTCACAGACATGCACTCATGCATACACAGATATCAACTTGAGAACCACAAGGGGTTTTCACTGCATTTGCAGCCCTGAATAAATCTTCTAAGATCTCTGACTGGACTGTCAACCTATTCTCAGGGTTAATCTAAAATTATTGCAACAAAGGTGGCATTCTGCCAGTATTTCACAAGAAAAGAAGCCAGAACTCATAACACACCTGCAGGTTCTATCAGTTTGTTCTCTGACATGGAACTGCTTGGTTCAAGACAGTGAATTTGTTGTAATTATCCTTACAGCATCACTTTGGTGAGCTGTATGAGATCACTTATTTCTCAGGAGAAACGTTGGTTGAGCTTCGAAACCAAACCAGCTCCTGGAGACCCACTCCCCACAGAGAATGCTTTCCTCTCTGCCTTGGTTTTGAAATCACCCCACTTCTGGGAAACAACTGCTAATTCACTTTGGTTTTAAACATTATCTATAATTTTTGTTGTTTCACACGTACACACACCCTCTAACTGTATCTCTTTCCCTCTGTATCTCCACATCTCCACATTATACTTACTGGGTGGGGGGGATAACACAAACATATAGACGATGCTCACTTGTTTACTGATATTTCCATTTTTACATTAATATCTTAAATCATTAATGTGTGTGTGTGTCTCTGTATGTTGTATGGTGTGTGTGCACATAACTTCAGTGCCAGGGAGACTAGAAGAGAGTATTGGAGTGGAGGTGAAGTCACTGGCAGTTGTGAGCTGCACTATTTAAGCCCTCATCACAGAGGTTCTCAACCTGTGGGTCAAGACCCTTTCAAAGGCGTCACCTAAAACCATAAGAGAATACTGATATTTATGTTATAATTCCTAACAGTAACAAAAATACAGTTATTAAATAGCAACAAAAATAAATTTATGGTTTGAAGTCACTACAACATGAGGAGTATATTAAAGGGTTATATATAGCGTTAGGAGGGTTGAGAACCACTGCTGTAAGATTACCAACTTTTCAGAGGATCATATAAGACCATCAAAAAATGGATATTCACATTATAATTCGTAACAGTAACAGTAAGTAAAATTAGAGCTATGAAGAATCAAAACATAATTTTAGTGTTGGGGTTCACCACAGCATGAGGATCTGTATTAAAGGGTCACAGCATTAAGAAGGTTGAGAGCTAATGACTCAGCAGGAGTAGTAAGCACTCTTAAAGGTTGAGTCATGGTTCTACCACTTTACTCATTTTAAATACTATAAATATGACATCTTTTCTTGTAGATCATTTTTGTTTCCTGAGAATAAAATCCTCAAGCATTAGAAAGTTGGACATAAGGAAACAGTTTATTTGGTTAATTATCTCAAGAATGACATCTGCAGTTACTGTCCTGAAACTGATTTGGGTTGGGTTCTCACAAACCTAACCATAACCACACAAAGTTTGTCTCACAAATATTTCACTTCAGACTATGGTTTCAAGAATACACAAGAGATAAAAAAGGAAACTGAAGCAGGATATGATGGGAAAAATGCAAAGGTCCCTGGGTTCCATTTGGATCAGTGTTGACTCCAAGTGTGGAATTTCCTTCAAGGAAGCCAGACAAATTCAGAATTAAACCCTATAATGCCTGCCCATAAACATTCAATTAATGGCTGTTCTTGAAGAGTATTCACTTCCATTTGGATGAGTTTTAATTTTATAATTTTACAACTTCATATAAAACCAATAAATAAATTCAAGAACTCAGGTTTTGGTGAAATTTTCGGTAGTAATATACTCACAGATTTATTTGTTATTACCGTTTTAAATCTAAGAATGTTAATTGAAAATAAGCTCGAGTTCTATAACATAATTTAATAAGACCATAATATTTAATGCCACTTTTTGCTTAAAAAGTAGTTTCTCTAATAGATTCACTTGAAAAATACAATGTAGCGCAGACTATAGGTGTGGGCAGGTTTTACTGCTAATGAAATGGACCCAGCAGGTGGTAGAATGGACACCTGGGTTAAAGTAAAATGCAGCAGGGTATTTTCACAAATAGTTCATGGAAACATTTTTCCTGGATTTACTTATTTATGTCAAGGTTTTAAAAAGATCAAATGTAGTTTTTGCCATTCTAAAGTTTAGCCTCATGGCCTAGTGCATGCTTTGAAAGTATTGTACCTCTTAGCTATGTTTACAGTTCAGAGTTGCATTTAAAGCCAATGATGTATGTTCTAAAACCATCTATGAAGGAAATCATAGGCTGTACCATGGAAGTTTGTTTTCTAATAGCAAGAAACATCAGCTGCCCTGTGGTGGTTTGAAAGAAAATGGTCCCAGTAGGCTCACAGAGAATGACATTATAAGTGTGAACTTGTTCGAGTAGGTGTGGCTTTTTTGGAGGAATTGGGCCACTGGAGGTAGGCTTTGGGGTTTCAGCAGCTCCAGGCAGTTCTATTGTTACACTAGGACTTCCTGCTGCCTTCCGATTCAGATGTAGAACTTTCAGGTACCTCTCTAGAACTATGTATGTCTGTGTGCCACCATGCTTCCTACCATATGATAATGGACTAAATTTCTGAACTTCAAGCCATCCTCAATTAAATGTTTTCCTAATAAGAGTTGGTTTGGTCATGGTGTCTCTTCACAGCAATAGAAACAGAAACCCTAACTAAGTCATGCCCAGTTCAGTCAGTTTTGAAGCTATTAACTCAACAAAGACCACTTCCTTGTGTTTCTTGACACTCAACAAGCATAAATCTCAGTAGACTAGCAAACTGACTTACGGGAAGAAAAGGAGGTGGGAGTGAGGAGGGGGAAAGAATTAGGGAGCCAAGGTAAAAAGAAAAGAATAAGGGAAGAGAGAGAAAAGGGAGAATAGAGAAACAGAAACAAAATATGTGAGAGATATGACAAAAAAAAGAGTGGAGGAACGGGAGAAAACACACACACATTCTCAAGTTACAATATTGGTTGCATTTTCTTTCCTTGGCATATTCTCTTACTCCAGACTTTGAGTGACTGGCACCTAGCTTTCCCTATCCCTAAGTGTCTGAACAAGAATCCAGAGGCAATAAGAAACTCAAAGCCCAGGAATGAAAGTATCCATATAGGATATAATGCATGTCTAAAAAGTAAGTGAAAAATTAAATTGGTATATAAACAATTTTTTAAATAATTATATTTTTATTACTTTTGGTACAACTTTCCGAAACACAATTAAAGAATATAAAAAGTCATATCCATCTTAATATTACCTGGTCAAATGCTTTAGAAATACTCTAAATGAATCCTAACCAGTGTGGTGAATTTCAGAGTGACCCTGATCATAAGATAAGCACAGGGTTTTCAGACTGAGGACTTGGGCCTCTTTGAGATTACCCTTTCTTCACACACCAGTGAGCAGGGGCTCCCATACCAGATCCCATGCCCTAAACCCTAAGCCTGGATGATGATTTAGAAAAGACAAATTGAACAAAGAACATGTTTGGTTGCACATAAGAGGAAATAGGAAATAATTCTATGCTGTACTCCATAATATTGCCCTATGTAAATAAAACATCTGGGCAAACATAACCCTGGCCATAACATAATCAGACTGTTAATACATGAGAGATAGTCCATTGCCAGGGCTTTGGTGACAGACAGCTCAAACCTGTCTGATCTTGCTGATCTCCAGGAAACTAGTCATTGCAATACAATCAAGATCTTCAGAAATTGTTTTACAAATTTAATGTAATCTGTTTAAGTCATTAACTAAATTACAATGTCTCTTCTCTGTTATGTGGTGTGTTCTAAGCCTGTTTTTCTCATTTACTCATCTAGTTTTCATAATCTTCTTCTTAGTATATTATACACTGATGAACTACAAAGTTTTAATTTTAGTAGCCCTGTTGTATATTCTTCCACTTATGGTCATATGTACATAGATAGGTACAGATATAACATATAATTTTTCCTCAATATTATATTTATAGCCTCATAAGTTGGGACTTTGCCACTCATCCCTTCCATGTTTCAACTTCCTCTATTATACTCCTGAAACCATTAGAAGACTAAAGACACAATTCCCTTTTTTCCACAGTTTACTGGGAACTTTGTTGATTGTTTTTGTGTTTTGCTTTATTTATTTGTTTTCCTTTATTCTTATTTTTTTACAATAAATCCTGTCTGCAGTTTGTCCTCCCTTTCCTCCTCCCAAATCCACTGCTTCTCCATTTCTCTTCAGAAAAGATCAGGCCTCCCAGCAATATCAATCAAACTTGGCATAACAAGATGCCCTAAGACTTGGCACAACCCTCACATCAAGACTGGACTAGGCAACCTAGTAGGAAGAAAAGGATTCCAAGAGCAGGCGAAAGAGTCAGAAACTGATTCCCACTCTTAGAAGTACCACAAGAACACCCAGCTATACAGCTGTAGCATATACACAGCTGTAGCATATAGGACCTGTATCAGTTTCTTTCATTCCCTATAAACCCTGCTTAGTTGATTCTGAGAACTGTATTCTCATGGTGTCCACAATGTCTCTGGCTCCTACAATCCTTCTACCCATACCTTTTCTGTGGCGTTTCCCTGGCTTTACCTAGTGTTTGGCTCTGGTTCTCTGCATTGGCTTCATCAGTTGCTAGAGGATGCCTCTCTGATGACAATCAGGCTAGGCACCGATCTATGAGTATAGCAAATATGAGAAATCATTGCATTCTTCTTCTTCTTCTTCTTCTTCTTCTTCTTCTTCTTCTTCTTCTTCTTCTCCTTCTCCTCCTCCTCCTCCTCCTTCTTCTTCTCCTCCTTCCCCTCCTTCCCCTCCTCCTTCTCCTTCTGTCATGTTTGGTTCTATCTTAGGTCT
This sequence comes from Ondatra zibethicus, assembly GCA_004026605.1. NCBI lineage: Eukaryota > Metazoa > Chordata > Mammalia > Rodentia > Cricetidae > Ondatra > Ondatra zibethicus. Next base: position 11,417 of record PVIU01013772.1, on the reverse strand, counting down.
CTGAATCATCCAACTTCCAGAATCTCTCTGTCCAGTCAGGATTGAGAATCAAGTTAGACAAGTCTTTGACTGGCCACTCCCACAAGCTCTGAGTCATCATTACCCCAGGAAACCTTAAAGACAGGACAGGTGGCAGGTCTCAGGCTGCTTCAGGCTCCAGAGCCTCCATTACTAGGAGTCCTGGCTAGGGTCACCCTCATAGATTCCAGGAAGTTTCCATTGCAATAGGTATCCATATTGCCCCCCTAAATAACCACCTATTCCAGTCACACCATCCTCCACACACCCAGGAAAGTTAGATAAAGAAGAGTGGTCTAGAGAGTATGCATGGATCTCCCTGAGAAGGGGAAATAGAATAGATTTTGTGGGTGGACTTGGGGCAGGTGGATATGGGAACAGGTAGGAATGGGAGGGATGAAGAGAGAAAATACAAAGAGAGACTTTGTTGATTGTTATCAGGACATAAAACATTTGATTTTCAAAAACATATTGGTGAATGTTTAACCACAATTATATACAAAAATTATTTTTTTGTAGATAACAGTCCCAGTGATATGGTTGACTTGGAGAATCATCAACCTGCAGAGTAAATACTAAGATATGGAGGGTTCCAGGTGAGGACCTTAGGATGTAGCCCTGACTTTCATCACTGTCTCTTAAACCATCTCTGTACATTTGGTGTCATCTATAATGTACATCTTTGTCTCAAATGCCTTGTGCTGCTTGCTTGCATTATATCCATAAACTGTTGTACATCACTCCAAGACACTTTGCAAAATGTTTGTGTGCTTTATGAATAACTTCTTCTTCCTACAGAACAAATCTGTCACCCTATAAAATCTAGTGTTCTATAAGATTAGATATAACCTGTTATTATCATTAGTGTTATTACCTGTCCACGTCTATCTCCCAGAATCGCTTTTCCATCTTCCTCATGACAGACACATTTCTTTTCCTCATTTACCATGGTACTTGACATTGCCAAGTATTGTGCACAGGGAACTGCATGATGATAGTGCCCAATAACAGATCTGTATTGACAGTAAACATTTGTGAACTCACACCTCACTCTTCCATCTCAGTATTGACATCAGCTCATTTTTCTCTGTTTTCAATTTTCTATTTTAACAACAAATTTCAGCTAAAACCTGAACATTTTGGGTATCAGGAGACAAGACTGCATGTACTATTCATACCTCTGTCTTTCCTGATACCATTGCTGCAGAGCTGGGAAGAGCACTGTCCTGTTTCTGCCAGACAGGGCAGATTACAATGTTGGTGTCTAAGGCATCACTTGATGCTATGGAATGGCAATGGGAACCTGGCTTCTCTGATTCCCTTGGCTGGGTGGAGGGAGAATGCCAGCTCAGGTGTGGCAGAAATACTGTTTCCTTGTGTTCTTCAGGACCAACCAGGATCAGTGAGGGCCTGCCTCCCCTATTGGCCTCTGTAGATGGGCTATAAGCCATGTTTTGTTGGAAAACAAGGAGGCCACTTGTTTGTCCTGGATGCGCAGAACCAAAATAATCACACAGAAACTATATTCATTAAATCAGTGCTTGGCCTATTAGCTCTAGCTTCTTATTGGCTAACTCTTACATCTTAGTTTAACCTATCACCATTAATCTGTGCACCACCACGAGGTCGTGGCCTATCAGCAAAGTTTCAGAACATCTATCTCTTGTTGGTGGCGACTCCATGGTGTCTCCCTGATTTTCCTGCCTTTCTTCCAGCACTCAGTCCAATTCTCTTTGCCTACCTAAGTTCTGCCCTACCAACAGGCCAAGGCAGTTTCTTTATTCATTAATGGTAATCATAGGACACAGAGGGCACTTTCACATCACGTCCCCTTTTCTGTTTAAATAAAAAAGAAAGTTTAACCTAGTAAAATTACATATAATAAAACAGGCATCAAGCAAGAATTACAGTTACAGTATTTATATATACTTTATCTTTTATCATAACTAAGGAAAACTATAACTATCTATCTATTCTTCAACTCCATCAAAAACTCCTGAAGGATATAATATTACCTAAGTAAACAGGAAGTACATTGCAAGCAACTTCTAAAATTCTAGAATTGACAGAGACATCTCACTACCTGGACAGTCACTCAAAGTTCTTCTGTATCATTGGAGCATCTATCTTTAGCCTACAGGCCCAAGGCAGACTTTTCCATGAAGCAGGAAATTTCAAAGACAGTTCAGCCTATATTAGCAGTTTGTCAGTCACTTTCTTCTGTGTCCTGCAGAATGTCTGGAAGACTCTTTCATGAAGCAGGAACCCCGAAGGATTAATGTCCCCTTGCACAGTAAGATCTGAAATGCCAGATTCCACAGTTTTCACAGATCCAGTGTGTAAAACCACTGCTTTTCCACAGTGTACTGCAATAGCTTGGATGATGGCCACTTATCCTGTCTTCCTAAGCTCCCTTGTCAAGGTTCACCAAGGAGAGAGGAGAGCTTTATCAAACCTTCAAGATGACAATATCCCCAAATAAGACATCTCTAGTATGTCTGCTTTTGTCATTCGCCAATATTTCTACTTGCTTTGCTCTGAGCAGTATTAACATTTTAGTTTCTCCTTCACGAAAAATAGAAATGAGTCTTTATTTTTTAACCATGTCATCCTCCTGCTCTGATCCGTGCAGAAATTCCTTATTTGTTGATTTTTTAATGTAAACAATTTACTTACTCATTTACTGTATGTCTCATAAATTTGTTCTTTCCTTGTTATAGTTTAAATGCATGTTCCCTTAAATCCACAAATTAGCCTGGCTGTGGTGGTGCACACCTTTAATCCCAGCACTCGGGAAGCAGAGGCAGGCCGATCTTTGAGAGTTCGAGGCCAGCCTGGTCTACAAGAGCTAGTTCCAGGACAGGCTCCAAAGCTACAGAGAAACACTGTCTCAAAAAAAAATCCACAAATTAAAACTTAATCACCAATGCAAGTGTTGCTCTTAATTGGGAATGTTCAGAGCATGGTCTCAACTAAGGTGGGTTTGTGGGGATGGTTTTCTTGTCTTTGATTACTCTCCTCCTGGGATGCAAGTGTTCCAGGACCCACTTCAGAAGGAGAGACTGGTCTTTACTAGAGAGAAAATCTGTTGGTGCCTTTGTCTGAGTATCTTCAACCTCAAGGATTTTGTGTGATGTTTGTTTTGTCTTCACTACCCAGTCTGTGATACTTTATCATATTAACACAAACATATAATGTTTTCCCTTTAACTAGAAATGTTAAGTTTTCTGGGGCAGTGACCACTGTTTGAGGCTCCTTCTCATTGTCATAGGGTTTATGTCATAGGCTCCAGAAACAAATTACAAGTGACCTGGAAGCTTAAATAAACAAATGCTTATGTTATAAATTTTTTTCTAAGAGTCCTATGGTCCTAAGTGGGTGTCTTAGTTTATTTTCAATTGCTGTACCAAATACCATGACCAAGGCAGATTAATAAACTGAAAATGAAACATTTAATAGAATTCACAGTTTCAGAGGGTTAGTGTCTGTGATGGCAGAGCAACAGCATGGTAACAGGAACAGCAGAGAGTTCATATCTTGGTCCTTGAGCAGGGGGCAGATATAGAAATATATATATATAGATATATATAGATATAGGAAACTGAATAGCTAGTCTTTTGAAGCATCAAAGTCAGCCCCCAGGGACACACTTCTTGCAACAAAGTCAAACATCCTGATAGTTGTTGGTATTTTCCCTTAGCTCTTTTCCTTTCTGCTCTATTGTGAGGCTAACCACCCAGATCCCAAATAAATCAGACAGAAGCTCATTACTACTTAAAAATACCCAGCCTTAGTTTGGCTTGTTTGCTGACAGCTTTTTTAAAAAATATTCATTTATTTATTATGTATACAATATTCTGTCTACATATTTGCCTGCAGGCCAGAAGAGAACACCAGACCTCATTACAGATGGTTGTGACCCACTATGTGGTTGCTGGGAATTGAACTCAGGACCTTTTGAAGAGCAGGCAATGCTCTTAAAAGCTGAGCCATCTCTCCAGCCCCAAATGACAGCTTTGCATAACTTAAATTATTCCATCTTTCTTTGGTCTCGGGGCTTTTATCTTTCTCTATTCCTGTATACCTTTTCTTTCCTTCTTACTCTATGTCTGGCTGTGTAGTGGGGTAGCTGGGTGACTGGTCTTTGAATTCCACCTGTTTCCTCTCTTGTTTTTTCTGATTTCCTTTCTCCCAGATTTCTCCTCATATTTTTCTTCTCTGTTTGCCAGCCCCGCCTATTCCTCTCCTGCCTCGCTATTGCCTGTTCAGCTCTTTATCAGACCACCAGGTGTTTTAGATAGGCACAGTAACAAGCTTCACAGAGTTAAGCAAATGCAACATAAGCAGCAGTGATATACCTTAACATAATATTCTACAACACCTAATCCTTCACAAACAGTTCTACCAACCAAGGACCAAGTTTAAAAACATAGGAACCTATGGGGGCCATTCTCACTTAAATCACCACAAAAGGTAACTTGGCTCTGGTTCTCAGAAGGACACTTTTTTTGTACAACATCTCATTAATTGCAAAGCCAGAAATGTGGAGTGATGATATTTGCCTTACTGAATCAAGCTGTCTGTGAGTCTTTCAAGAGTAAGTGTGTACAAACCAGGCCTTGTGGCTCACTTCTACAACTCTAGCACTCAGGAATTCATAACAGAAAGATTACTGTGAGCAAAGGGCCAGTGTGCACTGTGGTTAAAGAGTGAGTACCAGACCTGGCAAGGCTGCAGACTGACTGTATGTCAAAAAAAATCAAGTTATATAGACTAATTCACAAATTTTTAAGAAGCTGCCATGTTGATTTCCCAAGTGACTATACATGTTTGCATTCCCATCAGCAATGGAGGAGTGTTCCCCTTGTTCCACATCCTCTCCAGCATGAGCTGTCACTTGTGTTTTTTTTTATCTTAACAATTCTGACAGATGTAAGATGGAATTTCAAAGTAGTTTTAATTTGCATTTTCTTGATGGTAAAGGATGCTAAACATTTAAGTGTTCAGTCATTTGAAAGTCTTCTATTGAGAATTCTCTGTTTATATCTGTTCTTCATATTTTAATTGGATTATTTGGTTTGCTGGTGTCTAGTTTCTTGAGTTCTTTATATATTTTGGATATTAGCACCCTGTCAGTTCCACATACAACTCTCTGGACAGAGCAGAATAGTCTAGGAACTGATGTTATTCTATTTTTTATTTCTTAAAAAGAAAAGGTGTTATTTTATCTTTTATTTCAAAATAAAAAATAGAATAACAGGCACCCACCAATTCTGTAACCACTGGAGTATTGGTCCACATGCCTGTGGAGAGGTAAGCATCTGGGTCCCTGATCGGAGTGCTCAACTCTCTAGGCCTTGCCTGGGGAAGAACATCCCATTCCCCCACTCCCACCCACCAAGTCTCGTAGCCCCTGAGCAGCCTCCACACACCTGATACCATCTCCCACCACAAATAGACTGGACCAGAAAAGAAAGTCCCCTTACCATACAATAATCAAAACACTAAACATACAGAATAAAGAAAGAATATTAAGAGCTGCAAAGGAAAAAGGCCAAGTTACATATAAAGGCAGACCCATCAGAACTACACTTGACTTCTCAATGGAAACTCTGAAAGCAAGAAGGTCAGATACACGGTAGACACTAAGAGATCACAGGTGTAAGCCCAGACTACTAAACTCAGCAAGCTTTTAATCACTGTAGGTGGAGAAAAGCAAGATACTCCATGGCAAAACCAAGTTTAAACATTATCTACCCACAAACCCAGTGTTATATGAAGTACTAGAATGAAAATTCCAACCCAAGGAAATTCCAGCCCATGGGAACACAGGCAACAAGTAAACTCAAACCTCACACTAGCAAAACCCAAAGAAAGGAAAAACACACACACTACCACCAAAAAATAACAGGAATAAACAATCACTGGTCACTAATACCTCTTAATATCAATGGATTCAATTCGCTTTTAAAAAGACAGGTTAATAAAATGGATACAAAAACAGGATCCATCCATCTGTTGTATACAAGAAACACAACTCAACCTCAAAGTCAAACATTACCTCAGAGTAAAGGGTTGGGAAAAGACATCCCAATCAAATGAACTTAAGAAACAAACAGGTATAGCTATCTAATATCTAGCAAAGTAGACTAGAAACTAAAGTCAATCAAAAGAGATGGAAAAGGACACTTCTTCATACTCATGACAGGAAAAATCCATCAGGACAAACTCTCAATTCTTAACATCTATGTCCTAAATGCAAGAGTACCTATATATGTAAAAGAAATATTACTAAAGCTTAAATTGCACATCAAACCCAACAAACTAATAGTAGAAGACTTTAGCATCCCACTCTTGCCAATGGACAGGTCTTCCAGACAGAAACTTAACAGAGAAATAGGAGAACTATCAGATGTGATAACTCAAATGGACTTAATAGACATGTGCAGAACATTTCACCCAAACACAAAAGAATATACCCTCTTCTCAGCACCTCATAGAACCTTTTCTAAAATTGACCTCATACTCACTAACAAAGAAAACCATAACAGATACAAAAAAATAATTGGAATAACCCAGTATATCTTATTGGATCACCAAGGCTTAAAGTTAGAATTCAACAACAACACTAATTGCAGAAAGCCTACAAACTCATTGAAATTGAACAGTGCTCAACTGAATCATCCCTGGGTCAATGAAGCATTAAAAAAATTAAAGACTTTCTAGAATCCAATGACAATGAATGCACAACATACCCAAACTAATGGGACACTTTGAAAGCAATGCTAAGAAGAAAATTCATAGCACTAAGGGCCTATACAAAAAAAACCTGGAGAAATATACAGGCAACTTAACAGCACATCTGAGAGCTCTAAAAAAAAAAAAAAAATCAGACTCATCTAAGAAAAGAAGACGCCAGAAAGTAATCAAAATGAGAACTGAAATCAATAAAATAGAAACAAAGAAAGCAATACAAAGAATCAATGAAACAAAGAGTTGGTTCTTTGAGAAAATAAACAAAATACATAAACCCTTATCCAAACTAAGTAAAAGGTAGAAAGGGAATATGCAAATTAACAAAATGAGAAATGAAAAGGGGGACATAACAACAGACACAGAGAAAATCCAGAGAATCATCAGGTCATACTTCAAAATCCTGAATTGCACAAAATTGGAAAATTGGCCAGGCAGTGGTGGCAGAGGCCTTTAATCCCAGCACTCAGGAGGCAGAGGCAGGAGGATCTCTGTGAGTGTGAGGCCAGCCTGGTCTGCAAGAGCTAGTTCCAGGACAAGCTATAAAAAAATCTACAGAGAAATCTTGTCTCAAAAAAAAAAGGAAATAGATAATTTTCTGGATAGGTACCCACATACTAAAATTAAATCAAGAACAGATAAAGAATTTAAATAGACCTATAACCATGAGGAAATAGAAGTAGTCATCAAAAGTCTCCCAAGCAAAACAAGCCCAGAGCCAAACTGCTTTAGTCCAGATTTCTAGAAGAATTTCAAAGAGCAAATACCAATGCTCCTCAAATTGTTTCACAAAATAGAAACAGAAGGGACATTGCAAAACTTTTCTTATGCGGCAACAATTACCCTGGTACCTATGCCACACAAAGATACAACTAAGAAAGAGAATTACAGGCCAATATCCCTCATAAATATTGATGTAAAAATACTCAATAAAATATTGTCAAACTTAACTCAAGAGCACATCAAAAAAAAAATCATTGACCATGATTAAGTTGGATTCATCCCAGAGATGCAGGGATGGTTTCACATACAAAAAATCTATCAATGTAATCCATCATATACTCAAACTGAAAGAAAAAAACACATGATCATCTCATTAGATGCTGAAAAAGCATTTGACAAAATCCAACACCCCTCCATGATAAAAATATTGGAGAGATCAGTGATAAAAGGATCATATTTAAATATAACAAAAGCAATATATAGCAAGTTGACAGCCAACATCAAATTAAATAGAGAAAAACTCAAAGCATTTTCACTAAAATCAGGAACAAGACAAGGCTATCTTCTCTCTCCGTACCTATTCAACATAGTACTCAATGTTCTAGCTAGAGCAAAAAGACAACAAAATTAGATCAAGGGGATTCAAATTGAAAAGAAGAAAACAAACTTTCACTATTTGCAGATGATATGACAGTATACATAAGTGACACCAAAAATTCGATGAGGGAAATTGTACAGCTGATGAATATTTTCAGTAATGTTGCAGGAGAACTAACAGATGTTTAATAAGAAATTAGGAAACATCACCATTTAAAATTACCATAGACAACATAAAATATTTTGGGGTAACACTAACCTAAGAAGTGAAGGACCCATATGACAAGAACTTTAAGTCTTTGAAGAAAGAAATTGTGGAATATAACAGAAAATGGAAAGATCTCCCATGTTCTTCGAGGTAGGATCAACATAGTAAAAATGGCAATCCTACCTAAACCAGTCTACAGATTCAATGCAATCCCAAAACAATTCTTCATGGATCTTGAAAGAACAACAATCAACTTCATATGAAAAACAAAAAACTCATAATGGTCAAAACAATCCTCTATAATAAAGGATTTTTTTTTCAAGACAGGGTTTCTCTGTAGCTTTGGAGCCTGTCCTGGAACTAGCTCTTGTAGACCAGGCTGGCCTCAAACTCACAGTGATCTGCCTAGCTCTGCCTCCTGAGGGCTGGTATTAAAGGTGTGCCCCACCACCGCCCAGCTTAATAAAGGATCTTCTGCAGGCATCACCATCCTCGGAATCAAGCTCTATTATAGAGCTGCGGTAATGAAAAAGGTTGGTATTGACCTAAAAGCAAATGGTTTGTCCAATGGAATCGAATCAAAGACCCACACACTTAAGAACTGATTTTTGACAAAAAAGCTAAATGTATACAATGGAAAAAAGAGAGCATCGTCAAAAAATGGTGCTGGTATAATTGGATGTAAGCATGTAAAAGAATGCAAATAGATCCATATCTATCCCCATGGTCAAAACTTCAAGTCCCACTTGATCAAAGATCTCAACATAAATCCAGTCACACTTAACCTCATTGAAGAGAATGTGGGAAGTAACCTTGAATGCATAGGCACAGGAGACCATGTCCTAAATATAACACCAATAGCACAGACACCTCCTGAAAAGCTTCTGTAAGGCAAAGGACACGATCTCTAAGACAAAATGTCAGCCTACTGAATAGGAAAAGATCATCAAAAACCCCACATCAGACAGAGGACTGATCTCCAAAATATATAAAGAGCTCAAGTAACTAGACATAAAATTACCAAATCGTACAATAAAAAAATGGGGTACAGATCTAAACAGAGAATTCTCAAAAGTAAAATTGCAAATGGCTGAAAGACACTTAAGGAATTGCTCCACATCCTTAGCCATCATGGAATACAAATCAAAACAAATCTGAGTTACCATCTTACACTGGATAGAATGAATAAAATCAAAAACACCAATGATAGCTTATGCTGGAGAGGATGTGGAGTAAGGGAAACCCTCATCCATTGAGGTGGAATTAAGCTTATACAGCCATATTAAAAATCAGAATATCGAATTCTCAGAAAATTAGAAATCAATGTACCTCAGGATGTAGCAATATTACTCTTGGGCATAAACCCCAAAGAAGCACACTCATACCACAGGACATTTGCTCAACTGTGTTTGTTGCTGCATTATTCATAATAGCTAGAACCTGGAAACAGTCTAGATGTCACTCAACTGAATTGTTGATAAAGAAAATGTGGTACATTTGCACAGTGGAGTACTACTCAGTGCTAAAAATAAGAACATCTTGAAAGTTTCATGCAAATGGATGAAGCTAGAAAAAAACATTCTAAGTGAGGTAACCTAGATCCAGATAGATAAACATGGTATGTACTCATTCATAAGTGTTAATAGATGTAAAGCAAAGGATAATTAGCCCATAGTCCATGATCCCTGAGAAGCTAGGTAACAAGGAGAACCCTAAGAGAGACATATAGGGATCCCCCTGGGAAAGGAAAACAGACAAGACCTCCTGAGATAATTAAAGCAGGGTGGGTGTGCAATTTGAGGGAGAGGAATAAGGGAGGGAGAAGAACATGAGGGATGCTCAAGAAAGGGGAAAGACAGTGAGGGAAAGAAAGGAAAGAGATATCTTAATACAGGGAGTCATTAAAGGGCTATTGATAAACATCACACTAGGGAAATTCCCAGAGATCCACAAGGATGACTTTAGCTAAGACTCTGAGGAACAGTGGAGAGGACACCCAAACTGACCTTCCCCTGCAATCAGATTGATGACTACCTTAATTGTCATCATAGAAACTTCAATTGGCAGCTGATGAACGCAGATACAGAGATCTACAGTGAAGCACTGGGCTAAGCTACCTGAGACCAGTCCAAGAGAGGGAGGAGCAATAATATAAGCAAATAGGTCAAGACGATGATGGTGATACCCACAGAAATATCTGACCTGAGCTAATGAGAGCTTTCTGACTTGGGGCTGATATCAGAGGAACATTTGTGGGACCAGGATTTATCCCTAGTTCTTGAACTGGCATCTAGTAGCACATTCTTTTTGGAGGGATACCTTGATTAGCCTAGATATAGAGAGGAGGTCCTTGGTCATGCCTCGAAGTGAGGTAGTAGACTTTGTTGCCTCCCCATGGTAAGCCTTACCCTTTCTGAGAAGTGGATGAGGGTATGGGGGGCAATGTGGGGGTAGCAGGAGGAGAAGAGGGAGTGGGAATGGGGATAGCTATGTAAAATGAGAAAATATTGTATTAAAAATTCTTAATAAAAAATAGAAAAACAGAAAGAAAGGAAAAAAGAATGAGGACAAAAGACATTAATTTGCAGCTGAAATGCCATGCTTTTTTCTGTCAACAGAACCATAAATTCCACTTTAAACTGTTCAACTTTTTCTTGACTGAAATTCAGACCATAAATTTCTTGTGTGTCTTTCACTACAGATGGCATTTGTCCCAGTCTTAAAGCACTGAAGCTTTAAATTTATCCATTTTGATGACAGTTTTTATTCAATAATTCTTTTATTCATTGTCTTGATATGTACTTGTTACATTTCACAGACTGTTATAAGATATAACAATATTCCAGATGTCAACAAAGCCACAAGTTTCTATTCTGGCTTTGTCAACTAGCTAGAGAAACTACTGAGCACCCAAGAGCTTGCCCAGTGGGTAACAAGTGGATAACAGTGGAGAGGGATACAATTGGGCTGCACAGACCAGCAGCTTTAGTGTATGAGACAAACAATTAAGTAAGTAAATAACACCCAGCTGATCTACTAATTCCACAAATGCCGAGTTTTAATGTGCCCCACGATGGTCCTAGCAGTTACTGCATCTCAGTGAATAAATGGTACAAAT
>PVIU01013771.1:0-54692 GCA_004026605.1 Ondatra zibethicus | reverse complement strand
AGGTGCTAGAGGAAGATGTAAGCCAGGAGCCACACACATAGCCACCTCTTGAGAAAATTGTGTCCTTTTACAGTTTGAGTCCTTTGAACCTAAGGCAAGAGTACTGGAATACTTACCTACAGGGAGTTTGAACATGCCATGATGAAAGGAGCCTGCTGTGGTGCATTCATCTTCTCACACTCCTGAGGTTCTACATCCAGTCTCTCACCAAGGCCCATTAGATTATGCCTTAATTTCTTTCTGCCTCTCCCCCCGGTCACCATTGTATCCATATCTGCAATGTCATTGTCTATTATTTCAAGAGTCCCCAATTATTCCCTTCTCTCTGCTATTTCTTCCTTTCTAGTTTCTATATTGCTAGCAAATCGATCCTTCACAATGCATATCTGATCAAATTACCCTCCCATTTCAAACAAAAGTCTCATGTTACATTCACTCTAGTTTCTTCATCTGACATAATAGAAACCAGTTCCTCCCTGCTTTACATCTTCAACTCGTTCCAGTGCTACTCAACTAATCACATAGAGTTACATGTGTTCACTGATGGACCCTATGAAATCCAACGAAGGGGTTTTGATGACCCAAGCCTCATAATTTCCCTTTCTTACCAGCTTTTACTGAGCAATTTTTAAAAGCATTTTTCCTTGCTTTCCTTTACCTCTTGAGATCCCACTAAACATTTTCTCTCTAGGAGGACTTCTTTGAGTGTCTGCTCAGCTACATTGAATAATTGTTCCCTTTTATCATTCACATATTTTTTGTGTGTCTTCACCATTTCATCAGTAGTAATTGTAATATCTTGTAATTATTAGTTAATGTGAATATCTTCCATTGTTAGGAGGATCGTGGAGAAAATGAAAACTGTCTACTTTAGTGATCACTTATCTACAAAGGTTGCTATGAGCTGTCACTTGAAAATTGCTGTGACGAGGAAAGGGTGATTCAGGTTAGAGATAATATTTAGTGGCAGCTTGGGATATTTTCAAGCATGACTCAGGTACTGGGTTCTAGTCCCAGTAATTCCAAAAATACATCAATGATATGGTAGGAAAGCCTCAGTGTAGTCTTTTTGTATCCAAGTTATTCATCTTGTAGGTTATGATATCTGCTAATTTGCCATTTGCAGGACAAATTACCATTCTTAACTCATAGACTCACCAATGACTTAAAACAGAGAGAACAATTAGAAGATGGATTGAAGAGTCGTTTGTATGCCACATAAGACGTTTAATTCAAGAAGTATTGATTAAATACCTCTGTGTATCTAATCTTGTACTAATAGCCAATTAACCAAGAGTTTACTTTAATAGAGATGCCCTACTTTATTCAAGGTCAGCTTCTCTGATCTATAAATGAGCATACATTTGTCTCTACATACCCCTACTCTATACCACACACATAAACATCATATCAAGGAATCCATGCTACACTGAGTTCTGAGCCCTTTACTGAGAACAGAATGCTGACAGAGACTTGGCTTTCAATCCTGCTGGATGCTAGGCCTTATGCTGTTTTATTCCAGTAAGAACTAGGTTCAAACCCTTGCATTATATCTCTGTTCTACCATTTAAAAACTAGAAGAAATGGCCTAAGTGTGTCCACATTTATCATTAAATAAAAGATCTGCAGCTTACATCTCAAAATTAACTGCAGAGATACTAGCCTTCATTTTTTTGATTGTTTATTCAATTTTATGTTTTGTAGGAACTGAAGCATTTCTTCTAGTTTTACACATCAGTCTTTAGGATGTTCAAGTTTTCTTCTCTAGTTCATCATACAGCTTCTTTTGGAAGGGAAGTTCCCATGTTGGGACCAACAAAGAACCCTGGAAGTAACCTGATTCTGTAACAAGATTACTGTGATTCTGAGTCTCTTGAAAAGGAACACAGATGTGAGAGTTTAATGCAATATACAATACAGCCTAACTTCAAATTAAATTCATTAAAATGGTTTATTTTGGGCAGATAGTGAGAACTTTTGATATATTATTCCCACACATATCGTTAATCAAAGTGTTAATACATAAGAAAACGAAGACTTAGATGATGGGCATTATGAAATCTCCATGGTCAGAATGTAGCACTGTCACCAAAGAAGTATGGTAAACAATACTAAAAGCAAAGGAACAACCATAATGAAAAGGGATGGGCTAAGTATGGTACTGCACACCTTTAAGCTCAGTACTCAGGAGACAGGGAAGGTTGGTCTCTATAAGTTCAACATCAGTCTGGTCTATATAGCAAATTCCAAGTCAGCCAGAATTACATGAATTACATGTGTATGCCTCTGGCCTGCATAATCCAGAAGAAGGTGTCAGAATTGTAAATAAAGGCAAAAATATTTGTAAGCCACTTTGTAGGTGTTGGGGATTAATATTCCTCACAATTGAGCCCCCTGAGTCACTTTTATAAGATGATTTCAGAAAGCTTGGAGAAGAGATTGAATCAAGTTAAAGGTGGCAATGGGGCTACTTGTTTATGCTGCACTCAACTGTTTCTTTTCATTTATCCTTGTAGTTGAGAATATTATGTTCTAATTATACTTTGCAAGGTGCATGTTTGTTTGTTTCCACAGTCCTTCTAAAACCCTCCTATCCTTCCCTGTTCTCCTGGGATTTACAGGAAAGCTTGAAGTGACCGCTGAAATTCTTTTCTTTTCACCATTGTGGAATTTAATAGAATTTTAACTAATGTGGTGATACATCTTACATATTTCTTACATTGTTTACAGCTATGCATTGAAATATTTACAGATGAAGTGGGATGATGTCTAGGATATACTTTAATATAGTGCAGCTCTAATAACCTAGTAACTTGTTTATACTGTACTAGATCTGCAATCTGTATATTCTTTTTTTTATTTTTCCATTCAAAAATTTCCATTTCCTCCCCTCCTCCCATTCCCCTCCTGCTCCCTAACTCACACTCCTCCCTCCCCCTCCATCCTTAAAAGAGGGCAGGGTACCCTGCCCTGTGGGAAGTCCAAGTCCCTCCCCTCTCCATCCAGGCCTAGGAAGGTCTGCATCCAAATAGACTAGGGTCCCCAAAAGCCAGTACATGAACTAGAAACAGGTCCTAGTGCCATTAACGATGGCTTCTCAGTCTGCCCCCATTGTCAGCCACAATCAGTGAGTACGGTTTGATGACATGCTCGTTCAGTCCCAGTCTAGATGGATTTGGTGAGCTCCCAATAGATCAGGCACACTGTCTCAGTGGGTGGACCAACCCCTCGAGGTCCTGACTTCCTTGCTCATCTTCTCTCTCCTTCTGCTCTTCAACTGGACCTTGGGAGCTCAGTCCATTGCTCTGATGTGGGTCTCTGTCTCTATCTCCATCCATCGCAGGGGGAAGATTCTATGGTGATAATCGAGATAATCATCGGTGTGATGGTAGGTAAGTCCAGTTCAGGCACCCTCTCCTCTACTGCCCAAGCACCTAGCTGGGGACATCTCCATGGACACCTGGGATACCCTCTGGAGCCAAGTCTCTTGCCAACCTTAAAATGGCTCCCTTAATTAAGATATCTTCTTCCCTGCTCCTATATCCTCCCTTCTTCCATCTCCACCCTCCCACTCCACTAAGCTCTCCCCAAACTTTCCCTTCTCCCTTCTCTCTCCCCCTCTCCCCATCCCCCAATCCCATCCCCACCACTACTCCCACACCCATGCTCTCAACTTTTGACTGGTGATCTTGTTTGCTTCCAATTTCCAGGAGGATCTATATATGTTTTTCTTTGGGTTCACCTTGTTACTTGGCTTCTCTAGGCTTGTGAACTATAGGCTTAATGTCCTTTGTTTATGGCTAGAATCCACTAATGAGTGAGTACATATCATATTTATATTTTTGGGTCTGGGTTACCTTACTCAGGATAGCGTTTTCTACTTCCATCAATTTCCATGCAAAATTCAAGATGTCATTGTTTTTTTTACCGCTGAGCAGTACTCTAATGTATATATATTGCACACTTTATTTATTCATTCTTTCATTGAGGGGCACCTAGGTTGTTTCCAGATTCTGGCTATTACAAATAGTGCTGCTATGAACATACTTGAACAAATGCTTTTGTAGTATGATTGGGCATCTCTTGGGTATATTCCCAAGAGTGGTATTGCTGGATCCTGAGGTAGGTTGACTCACAATTTCCTGAGAAACTGCCACACAGATTTCCAAAGTGGTTGCACAAGTTTGCATTCCCACCAGCAATGGATGAGAGTTCCCCTTACTCCACATCCTCTCCAGCATAGGCAATCATAGGTGGTTTTGATTTTAGCCATTCTGACAGGTGTAAGATGTTATCTCAAAATTGTTTTGATTTGCATTTCCCTGATCGCTAAGGAAGTTGAACATGATCTTAAGTATCTTTTGGCCATTCGAACTTCTTCTGTTGAGAATTCTCTGTTCAGTTCAGT
This sequence comes from Ondatra zibethicus, assembly GCA_004026605.1. NCBI lineage: Eukaryota > Metazoa > Chordata > Mammalia > Rodentia > Cricetidae > Ondatra > Ondatra zibethicus. The sequence goes on along the minus strand of PVIU01013771.1, from coordinate 50,284 downwards.
ACCCCATTTTTTAATTGGGTTATTTAGAATTTTAATGTCTAGTTTCTTGAGTTCTTTATATATATATGTGGGATTGGTGAAGATGCCTTTATGTCTTAATGACAGTGTCCTTTGCTTTACAAAAGCTTCTCAGTTTCAGGAGGTCCCATTTATTTATTGTTGCTCTTATTGTCTGTGCTACTGGGGTTATATGTAGAAAGTAGTCTCCTGTGCTCATGTGTTGCAGGCTACTTCCCACTTTCTCTTCAGGTTCAGTGTGGTCAGATTTATATTGAGGTCTTTAATCCATTTGGACTTGAGTTTTGTGCATGCTGATAGATATGGATCTATTTTCATTCTTGTACAGGTTGACATCCAATTATGCCAACACCATTTTTTGAAGATGCTTTCTTTCTTCCATTGTATAATTTTAGCTCCTTTGTCAAAAATCAGGTGTTCATAGGTTTGTGGGTTAATATCCAGGTCTTCAATTTGATTCCATTGGTCGACATCTCTGTTTTTATGAAATTCCAATCTGTTTTCATTACTGTAGCTCTGTAATAGAGCTTGAAGTCAGGGATGGTAATTCCTCCAGAAGTTCCTTTATAGTACATGATTGTTTTGACTATCCTGGGTTTTTTGTTTTTCCATATAAAGTTGATTATTATTCTTTCAAGGTCTGTGATGAATTTTGTTGGGGATTGTGTTGTGTCTTTTTATTGAAGTCAAGGAAGGCTTTAATTTCTTTCTTTATTTCTTCTCTGACCCAGGGGTGGTTCAGTAGTTGGCTGTTCAGTTTCCATGAGTTTGTAGGCTTTCTGGGTGTAGAATTGTTGTTAAATTCTAACATTATTCCATGGTGCTCCAATAAGACACAGGAGGTTACTAAAATTTTTTTGCATCTGTGGAAGTTTGCTTTGTTACCGCGTATGTGATCAATTTTTGAGATGGCTCCATGAGATGCTGAGAAGAAGGTATATTCTTTCCTATTTTGGTGAAATGTTCAATAGATGTCTGTTAAGTCCATTTGATTCATTACCTCCTTTAGTTCTCTTATTTCTCTGTTAGGTTGTGACCACTGAAATTCTACAATACATATTGTTGCAGGGAGCCGCTTGTTTATCCCATCTGCCCAGAACAGGAATAACACACAGAAATTGTGTTAATTAAATTCCTGCTTTGCCCATTATCTCTAGCTTCTTATCAGTTAACTCTTATATTAATCTAACCCATTTCTATTAATCTGTATATCTCCACTTGGTCTACCAGCAATGTTTCAACACGTTTGTCTCTGGGGGCTCCATGGCTTTGCTCTGACCTTGCCGTTCTTTCTACCAGCATTCAGTCCAGTACTCCTCGCCTCCCTAAGTTCTGCCCTATCAACAGGCCAAGGCAATTTCGATATTCATTAATTATAATCTCAGCACACAGAGGGAATTTCCACATCACCTCCCATTTTTTGTTTAAATAAAAGGAAGTTTTTAACTTTAACATAGTAAAATTACATAAAACAAAACAGGTATCAAGCAAGAATGACAGTTTCAATATTTATATCTACTTTATCTTTTATCATAACTAAGGAAAACTATATTCGTCAACTCCATCAAGGACCTCAGAAGGATATAATATTTCTGAGGTAAACAGAAAGTGCATTGTAAGAAACTTCCAAAATTTTAGAATTGACAGAGACATCTTGCTACCTGGACAGTCACCCAAAGTTTTTCTGTATCATTGGGGCATCCACTTTCATCCTACAGGCCCACAGTATCTGGCAGACTTTTACATGAAGCAGAAAATTTCAAATACAGTTCTGTCACTCTCTTCTGTATCCTGTAGGACATCTCTCAGACGCTCATGAAGCAGGAATTACAAAGGATCATCTCATCTTTAGGCAAGTTCAGCAGTCATTTCTCTTTGGATCTTGCATGTCCACTTCATCTAATGAACTCCAAAAGGAGCCTCTTTGATGCCCATCTTCTTCTTGAAATAGACTGGTGCTGCCAGGAGCAGATGTGTCTCACTGTAATGAAAAGTCTTAAGTTCTTAAACATTTTAAATATCATATTCTGAAAGTCTCTGAAAGATTTGAAGAATAACTAGCTAATTGAAATATATTCCTCTATATCTAGAAAATCTAACTAACCTGACTATAATAGATGGGTATCTATTAACTTTTATTTTTAATTATACATTACATTTTAAAATGACCTGCACAAACACAATACCTTAATAAAGAGCAGAAATATACATATACAGTATATCAAAATTTACCTTAAATTTGTATCAATAAACAAAGATCTATACCAAAGCAAATTACTCATCTCTATAGTATATCCCCCTTTAAATGTAAATAAATAATTATAAATAATATTTGGGAATATGGGCATAGTTCTGTTCATACTGCTTCCTGCTGTTTGAGGATGTTGTTAATCAGGTCTTCATGGTATATCATGTGTGCTAAGTTCACCTCAGTCAGCAGTTGGGCAAAGTAATTTTTTAGGGTGTTCACGGAGGCCTTGGTCCATGAATCCATATTGGTCTGGAAGCAATCCACAGGTTTTCATCTTCTGGGAAAACAAAAGAAGAACTTCTTTTCCAAAGTAACATGTTCTTAGATCAAATTCTGAAGTCAAGATACCTTTATAATATACATACTGGTTCAGCTTAGCAGCCCATACAATGAAATGTCTCTCTGTACTTAGCTCCTTCACAGTAAAAATTTCAAAGGAAACACAATAATATACATAGTCCTGACTCTCTGTATATAGTCCAACTTTACATGGCTTATTTTTCTTTACCCCTTTTAATCTATGACTGTCTGTACTCTTTCTCTTTAAAGACTTTTTTCTTTTCAACTCTCTATACTCTTTTTCTTCTCTTTCCCAAGCCTATGTACATTTATCTAACACTGTGACCCATTTAGAGTTCTTTTATGTCTGAATCTGTCCTTATTGCGTTGTCTGTAATTCCCTATTGTCTTGAAGAGCTTTTAAAATGTTAAGCAACTTTGTTACAGCTGCTCTGGATTCTGGCTCCACCTCTCTCCACTTTCAAAATGGTGGACATACGATTTCTGCTATTTTTGGGACCACCAGGTTGGAGCTGCATTAAGCACTTAACTCTGAGAATGAGCATGCAGCACATAAACCATTTTTATCTGAGTAATAGTTAAATCTGTCATGCAGTGCATTGCACAGCCTGGAAATACCTTTGTGTATGGCAGCAGAAATCTGCCATGCTTTCCTGCCTGTGCACTTCTAGCAGTCCTGATCCTACTGCCAGCCTAGGCAGAAAGCACTGAGCAACCGCCATGGTCTCAGCTACTTTCTTTTCAACCCCAAGTAAGCCCACAAATGCCACTGAAATGCTCCATAGCTATAGTTACACTGGCAGCCCAGGAAGCTGTGCTTTAAAATGGTGTGGCTTTTTTCCTGCTAAGGCTGAATCAGGAACACCTCTCTATAAGGAGTCATACCTCTGCTTGCTTCTAGCAAACAAAGCCCATTCAAGAAAATTCTGTTAGCAAACCAAGCTTAACTCTGTTCTTTTGTATAGAATTAATTTTTAAGCTTTCTTGAGTTTTAAGTGAATTTAGTCCACCATGTTGGATTAAATTTGTTGCAGGGGGCCACTTGTTCATCCTGGCTGCCCAGAACAGAAATAATCACACAAAAACTGTATTAACTGAATCACTGCTTGGCCCATTAGCTCTAGCTTCTTATTGGCTAACTCTTTCATTTTAATTTAAAACATTTCTATTAATCTGTGTATCACCATGAGGTTGTGGCCTACCAGCAAAGTTTCAGCATGTCTATCTCCAGAGTCAGCTCCATAGTGTCTCTCTAACTCTGCCCTTTTTTCTCCCAGCATTCAGTCCAGTCCTCCCCGCTTACCTAATTTCTGCCCTATCAACAGGCCTAGGCAGTTTCTTTATTCATTAATGGTAATCACAGCACACAGAAGGGACTCCCACACCAACATATGACCAAGCAAATGACCAAGGATGTCTGCTTCCTTAATGGTCTGCCCCAGATGTTTGAAGATCTGCACCATCTCCTTATCAACTTTCCTGAAATGTGTATCATCTGGCTGTCCTTGAATCAGGTATCTTACTGCAGTGATTATAACAACTTTTATGGGATAAAGCCGGTGCAATTTTCCAAAGTCTCCATTTCCAGTCCCCACACTACAGCAGATTTTCTTGCCTACCATTTTTGGCCTTGTTCACTTGTTTTCCTTTATACAATCCCTGAGATACTTTCAGCAGCCCCTGTTAAGGGAAAGGAGCAGTGAACACTTAGCTGACATTATGCAAATATGGTGAGAAATTGGTCTCTGCTTGACAGAAATGTCAGGGCAGAAATCAGAAGAAACACATCAGCTCTAGGTATCTTTGACCACTGGAAGACAGAGTTTAGAAAAATGCTTTTCTTTTCTTTCTGTAGTCTCCTTCATTTTATCTATTCTTATATGATCTTCAGGAAGAGCTTGGATGTGACAAAATTGCCAGAAAAAGGCTGAAATAAGCTGCAATAGTGAAGCTTATTTCTTGCAGATACTGTGAGCTAGAAAAAAATTCATATTCCTAAGACTGGATCCTCACCTTGCCTCTCCTCCAGCCCCTTAGTGACACAATGACTGTCCAGGTGACTTTGCACTCAAATTCTAGACATATTTATCCTGCCTTGTTCCATTTCTCATGTCACTATTTTCTGATGATTTTTTTCTGAGAAATAATTTTATTCTTTAATGTATCCCTTGTAAAGACTCATGAAGGTTGACTCTCATCAGGGATTGTGTAATTTTTATTATTTCGATCACATTTTTGTATAGCATCATTGTAGTTTTACAGAGTGTTGCAGTGAATACAAAGCAAGGCTACACAGATTATCTCATTGACTCTGGGTTTTACCCAAGTATTCTTTCCTCCAGCATCTACTTATTCAAAATGGTATCACATACCATCTCTCTCTAACCAAACTCATCTGTTGCAGCTAGATAGGACATTTATCTTTTCTGCTATTGATTGCAACAGGGTCATGGTTTCTACAACATAATTCTATGAAGCAAACAGTAAAGTGAAATTATTCACTTATAAATAGATCAGGAGACACAGAAGACAAAACAAATGAGAACAACCCTCTAAGTCTCCTCTTTCTCTCAGTTGTGCATGTTCTTGTGCACATGCTATTGTGATTCATATCTTGCTACACTATCATGAACTGCTAATTCATCTGCCCTACAACAGAAGACAGCGGGTTCAAAAAGAAAAAGAGCACTGATTTTTGTATCCATGTACCTCAATGAGTAATAATGAGAGCTCTCAGTGTTTGTACTTTGACAATTTCTTACATATATTTACATATAAACATGTATATACATATATAATGCAATATAATTATTTTCACCCAATCCTTCCTTATTTCCCTCCCATACTCTTCTTTTTCCCTACAAATCCCTTTTTCATATCTTTTTTTTTTCTTTGTGAATTTAAAAATGCATGACCTTAGACTTTGAACTATCATTAGAAGCTGTGGGTCATGATCTCTTTATGGGTTGAAAAACCCTTTTATATGGGTCTCATATCAGATAGCCTTCATATCAGTTATCTACATTATGATTCATAACACTATCAAAATTATAATTATGAAGTAACAGCAAAAATATTATTATGGTGGTCAATGACCACAACATGAGGAAGTGTATTAAAGTGTTGAAGCATTCTCAAGGTTGATAACCACTGCATTAGAACTTGGTGAGCTCAGCAGTGAATACTGACCTAAAGATGATGGTTAACCCTCTTATTTCAACAACCTATGGGGTTACATAACTTTTAAAGGTATATGTAAAGTGTGATTCATGAACTGCATGCATATATAGCAAACTAGATATGAATTTGGCCAAAAACATTTGCAGATGATGTCGGGTTTCAATATCAAAATGCTGAACATCTACTAGTATAACCTACTTTTCCTTTCTAAAGTTCACATTTACCTCTCCTGTTTCTGGTTTCTTTTCTTTCTTTCATTCTTCCTTCCTTTTTTCCTTTCTTTCTCTTTTTTATTTTTACAGACTATTTTTAAAATATTTTTGAAACAATCTTTCTTTTGTTTTACATACCAATCCCTGTTCCCTCTTTCTCTCCTCCTTCTGTGCTCCCACAGTTTCCCCGAACTCCACACACTATATGCTCATCAGAAAGTGTGAGGCCTCATATGTGGCATCAATAAAGTCTGTCACATCACATAAGGCAGCACAAAGGCCTCACCTCCTATATCCAGGCTGAATATATCCAGTATCCATCCGTAGATATTGGGCTCTAAAATGCCAGTTCGTGTACTAGGGACAAATACGGGTTCCACTGCCAGTGGCTCCACAATCTGCCCAAGCCACACAACTGTTCCCAATTCAGAGGGTCTACTTTTGTCCTATGAAAGTCCAAAGTCAGCGAGATCCCATTAGCTTGGTGCAGCTGTTTCTGTGGGTTTGTAACTGGTGGAAGCAGCCCAGGTAAGTTCTGGACCAAGCTCCTGGAGTTCAATAGTAGAGAGGGAGGAACAATAATATGAGCGAAGGGGGTCTTTAAAGCTATTTAAATCACACAGAAATTAAAGATCAGTGCTCTGACCAGATGGGATATTTATAGCAAACCACTTCTGTTGCATGGAGGGGGCCTCTTATTCAACCTGGCCACCCAGCTAGCTTAGCCCTGAAATAACCACACAGAAATTGTATTCATTAAACCACTGCTTGGCCCATTAGCTCTAGCTTCTTATTGGATAAGTCTTATATCTTAATTTAACCCATTTCTCTTAATCTGTGTATCACCACATGGCAGTGGATTATCGGCAAAGCACGTTTATCTCCAGCAGTGGACCTATGGTGTCTCCCTGACTCTGCTTTCTTCCTCCCAGAATTCAGTTCCATGTTCCCTGCCTACATAAGTTCTGCCCTATCAACAGGCCAGGGCAGTTTCTTTATTCATTAACCAATGAAGATGCACATGGACAGAAGGACCTCCCACACCACGCTGCCTCCCAAGGCTTGGGTTTATCATTGGACAGAATACAGGATGATTGTAAGAGCCAGAGACAGTAGGCAACTCCAGAAAAAGATTTTTTATTAGACATGAAAATATTCTTGCACATAAGAATTCACAACAGCTATGACTGATGCCCAAGACCTGCACAGAATCAAGCCAAATAAAACTCAACATATAAAGGATTTATGAAGTCCCATTGCTAGTTGAGGAGCCATGGACAATTGATTGATGCTTGGGAAGAAAGAGTTTTCTTCAGAGATGAATGCCCTAAGAGACTCAATACACAGTCTTATACCCAAACACATACAGACAAAACTATAAGATTTAGTGGGTTAAAAAGAAAAAATAGAAGGACTTGGTGGGGTAGACAAGAGGAGGAAGTTGTAGCTGGAAGTGATCAAAACACAATATATACATGTACAAAATTTTCAAATAACAAAAATCTTACTTTGTCTCAGGTGTGTGAATGAAAAGTTAATGGAAGAACTACTATGTATGTAGAAGACCCAAGGCATTTCATTGAAAGAAGGCATGACTCAGAAAGTGTCTGACTCTAAGAAAGAGCCCACAGATGGAAGCAATACTCTTGAGAAATGTTGAAATACCTGTGGTGTGTATTAATATTATAATTCTGTTCTGAGCTAAAAGAGAAAAGACATAATATAAGGTAGTTTATGTATTATTATCTACTAAATTGCATTATGACAATTCCACATATAGAACATGCTTCAGACTAGATAAATTCAGTATCTGTAAGGAGTTGGATGCTGTCCATGTCCATTTCTTGCTGCTTTTTTTTAAGAATACATGTTCCATCATTGGTGTCATTCGCTTAAAGTTTATGAGACAACAGAAATATTACTTGGTTTTCATCATTCATTATAATGAAATTTCAGACATGGGCTAACTTTATGAATAACTTCATTTACCCACAGTTGTGGAGACTCAACATTTTGGTGCTAAATGTTGGTATTTTGTCTGATGAGGACCTCATGGTTGGTGATAGAAACATGTGGGTGTATGAGAGGAATCCTGTAGCCAAACAAGAAATGAGAAAGAGAATGAACTCCATAATCAACACTAAGAACAAGATGCCCACACCTAACCTATGGATTTCTTCTTTGCCTGACTTCTCCATAGACTTCAAATCCCAGCACTACCTGAACAAAGCGTTTCAAATCCATGAACTCTTTGAGGAAAGCCCCATTCAAAGCTCAGAAATAATAAACCCTTCTAATGATCTCTTTAAAAATTCATATTGAGTATGAAGCAAGGTTCTCAACTGAGAAATGGGGTCTTTTCTTATTCAATTAGCAATCTGAACTATAATGAATGAGTAGCATAAATATAATAAGATATTTTCATCAGAGTGTGTCTGGATTTTTCAACTGATCATGAACAAGAAAGAAAGGAAGAAAAAGGTAGCATGACTTACTTAGATCTGAATTTCTTAACCATATGCCATTGGAATTTGAGAATCAGATGATGCTTTATCCTAAGGATCTTATTCTTTGTATTTAAAATGTGCCCTCCCTATTTCCTTAGATGGATATAGGACCCTTCCCCAGACATGAAAAGTAAAAAGTACTTTCATGTGTCTCCATATGTATCTTTGAGCATAAATTTGCCCATAAATTGGGAACACTAGATTAAACCAAGAAATGTAAATATTTGATATTTAAAAGTAATATCTTCCATAACTAGAAAGCCCTCTTTTATCTAAAATGTTAGCACTTATGATTTTGTTTGTTGTTATTTTTTATCATGTTGTGGCCACACTGATGCACAGTATAACTGTTCTCTTTAATGATATGTGCATTGGAATTTACAATGTAGGGACTATGTGTCTCAGAATTACCTCCCTGATTTTGACTCTATGTGTGTTGTCTAATAGAGTGGTGTCTTTTGTAATATCACTAGAAACATGCTATCTGAGGAGTTCTACCAAATTCATAATAATTAGTGCGTGTGTGTGTGTGTGTGTGTGTGTGTTTGAGATCCAAGGTAGATAGCAAAGATCTCAGTACACATTAGAATTACTGCTGATTCTTCAACTTTCACCTTGTGAACACATTGCTGTTGGATGTTTCATAATGTCTTATTTGATACTCAGTAACACAAGTAATCTACGTGCTTATACATTGACAGTAAAGGGAGGAAAGTGAAATAAAGTATGCACAAGGTGACTTTATTGTTGTCCATAATTCAATAAAATTAATACCTTTATGTAGTCATAGTATGGTAAATCATGGGTAAGAAAAGCACACAACATGAATAAAAACTCTTCTCATTATAAACTCAATTGTCTTTAATATCAACATCAGCCAGTACAAGGTCAATCTTCTTTAATGAACCCACTCTTTGAACTTTTTCTAGGGTTCTATAATCATGAGAACAATGTTACTGGTGCCAGAAGCAGAGGGAGGCTATTGGAACGCTGTAAGGGACAGGAGGTTGATGTGGGATGTGGGTGCTTGTTGGTTCCCAGCCACCTGGCTAGCTTAGACCCAAAATAATCGCACACAAATTAAATTACTTAAATCACGGCTTGGCCCATTAGCTCTAGATTCTTATTGGCTAACTCTTGCATATTAATTCAACCCAGTTCTATTAATCTGTGTATGGCCATGTGGTTGTAGCTTACCAGCTAAAGTTCCTGCATCTTTCTCCAGCAGGGCTACATGATGTCTCTCTGACCTTGTCTTCCTTCTTCCAGCATTCACTTTAGTTTTCTCCTCTTAGCTCTGTTTTTTTTTTTTTTTTTTTTTTTTGCCCTACCACAAATTCATTAACCAATAAAAGCAACACAATGACAGAAGGATCTCCCAAACCATTTACCCTTTTCTGTTTAAACAAAAAGGAAGGCTTTAACATAGTAAAATTACATAAAACAAAACAGGTATCAAGCAAGAATTACAGTTACAATGTTTATATCTACTTTATCTTTTATCATAACTAAGAAAAACTATATTATTACTATCTATTCTTCAATTCCATCAAAGACCCCAGAAGGATATAATATTACCTAAGTAAACAGGAAATACATTGTAAGAAACTTCCAAAACTCTAGAATTGACAGAGTCATTTCATTACCTGGATACTCACCCAAAGTTCTTCTGAACCATTGGGGTATCCATCTTCAGCCTACAGCCCTATAGTATCCAGCAGACTTATTCATGAAGCAGGAAGTTTCAAAAACAGTTCTGCTTATATTAGCAGTTTGCCAGGCACTTTCTTTTGTATCCTGCAGAAGATCTAGTAGAGTCTTTGGTGCGGGAGCTCCTTCGACTCCTTTAGCCAATAGCCTTTGAGATACCAGCCTGCTGGTGTGTGGTTTCTTTCACTTTAAAAAACAGCAGCAGCCCTCCTTTAGCTCTCTTGCTTAGGAATTCAGTTCCGGCAACTAGACTCGTTTCCTGGTCATGGAGAAGACTGTTGTCTAGGACAGAGTTCTGTAAGTTTTCCCCTCAAATAAATAACCCTTTTTATCAATAATAATTCCAAACTTGTGGGATTGTTCCATGCATTATCTGGCGTCCAACTTTTGGTTTTAGAACCATCCTCCACCCCCCTAGCTTGGCTGCCTGCCACTGGCTCAGCTACCTGCCTGCCACCAGCTCAGCTTGGCACATGCCCTCCCTATGCCGTGGCCTATGCATGGAGTCAGCAGTTAAAAACACCATGTCTCCTGGGATCCACAGGCCCCGACAGTCTCTGCCTAACTGGTTTGATCTTTTCTGAGGGGGTTTTAAATCCCCCACTGGAAGTGCAGCACTTGGGCAGTAAGAGTCAGAGCGCAAGCCATTGCCACATCCAGCAGAAGCACTGTTTAAAATCCCCGCCACAGCATTTGTGTTTGCACCGTGATTGTTCTCGCAGTGGCTGTGTCATGCCTCCCTGCATCAGGTCAGAGCAAGGCAGGTGCCCTGGGTGAGCCATGCTGTTTATCAGCTGCTGGAAGCTCCCTGCGATTTTCTTCTTTGTGCCTGGACTCTGGGTTTTCTTCCTTTGTGTACATCTAACCTCTCGAGTACCACAGAATCTATCCTGACACCATTCCATTGATTCCAGTTGTGACTCTGAAACAGTGCCATCTGCTGGTTAACAGGTAAAATGTGTCCTGCAGAATGTCTCACAGACTCTTTCATGAAGCAGGAACCCTGAAGGACAATCTCACCTTTAGGCAAGTTCAGCAGTCATCTCTCTGTGGGTACTGCATGTCCAGTGAAGCAGTCCATGCAAGAGCAGTTTCTTGCCCAAATGTCTAACCAACTCCATAAGGAGACTCTTTGATGTCCATCCTCCTCCTGAAGTAGATTGGTGCTAACAGGAGCAGACATGTCTCATTGTCATGAAAAGTCCTAAGTTATTAAAACATTTTAAATGCCATATTCTGAAGGTCTCTGAAAGGTTTGAAGAATACCTATCTAACAGAAATATATCTCTGTACATCTAGAAAATCTAACTAACATGACTACAAGCTTAACTATTATAGATGAGTATCTATTAACTTATATTTCTTAATAATACATTACATTTTAAATGAGCTACACAATCACAATGCCTTAATCAAGATCAGAAATACACATACATATAACAAGATTGACCTCAAATTTGTATAAATAAGCCAAGATCCATATCAATGCAAATCTCTATAGCATATCTATATCATATCCCCCTTTAAATGTAAAAGAACATTTATAAACAATATTTGAGAATATGGGCATAGATTCATCCATTCTGCTTCCTGTTGATTGGGGGCACTGTTAATCACATCTTTTATGGTGTATCCTGTGTGCTAGGTTTATCTCAGTCAGCAGTTGGGTGAAGTAAATCTTTGAGGGTGTTCATGGGGACCTTTCAGGGGGATGTGGTCTATCAAACCAAATTTATCTAGAGGTATTCCACAGGTTCTCATCTTCTGTGGAAACAAAAGATAAACTTCTTTTCCAAAGCAAAATATCCTTAGACTCAAATTTTGGAATCAAGATGCCTTTGTAATATACATGCTGGTTTACTTTAGCAGCACATACAATGAATTGTCTCTCTATACTTAGCTCCTTCACAGTCAAAATATTCAAAAAAACACACAATATACATAACCCAGACTCTCTGTGAATTTTCCATTTTTACATGGTTTGTTTTTCTCTACTCCTTTTAATGTATCTGTACTCTGTCTCTTTAAAGACATTACTCTTTTTTATTTAAAGCATTAACTTTATTTTATGACTCTCTTTACTCCTTTTCTTCTCTCTCCAAAGCCTACGTACATTTGTCCAACACTGTGACCCATTTATAGGTCTTTTATGTCCAAATCTGTCCTATTATGAATCTGTAATTCTTTACTGTCCAGAAGCACTTCTTAAAATGCTAAGCATTTCTTCAAAACTTAAATTGCATCATTAGTAGGGTAATATGGTACTACCTGTTTGCCTGTCCAGTCTAAAACTTAAGCTGTGCTATTATTATGGCAAATATAATAGTTCCTTCTCACTCTACACAGTCCAGCATGGTGGCACCGCTTTGCCTCTGAGCCTCTTGTACCACCCCACTTCCAGACACACAGGGAGTCCACATTGCCATCAAGCAAACCATCACACTTTACTCACAAAACCCATCCAAATGCTCTGTCTCCCGCAGGAGACAGAGGACACACTAACAGCATAGCCCAGAAAGGTGGCATTTTAAATCTGCCACTTTTTTATGCTGTGGCTGCTGAGTCAGGGAAATCTCTCTGTGGCAAGCTGCCAGACAGCCAAAAGCTGTGTTAAACTCTCTCTATATTTTTTTACCATCTAGAATTCCTTTTTCAAGCACTCTCAGGTTTTACATGGATTTAGTTGACCATGTTGGAGCACTCATTGTTAAAAATATATGCAGGCTTGGGAGAGAAAAAAAAGTTTAAAGTCCTTAAAAAAAGAGAGTAGTTGGGTGTGGTGGCACACACCTTTAATCCCAACACTTGGAAGACAGATGAAGACAGACTTTTGTGAGTTCAAGGTATTATGGTACACACCTTTAATTCCAACACTTGGGAGGCAGAGGCAGGCAGATCTCTGTGAGTTCAAGGACAGCCTGATCTATGGAGGGAATTCCAGTGCAGCCAAAGATACACAGAGAACCTGTCTCAAAAAGCCAAAAATTAAAAGTAAAAAAAAAAAAATAGAGGTTAAAATAAGGCCACATAAAGATGGAAAACACACAGAGAATCTTGATACTGTATGTTATTATGCTCTCTTGGAATTGTTCGAATGCTGAGGAAGGAGCAACAGCTGCTAAAAGATATTTGTTTATAAATGCTGCTGAATTAATCCAAGATAGGTATTTTGAAAATACCTTGACTTCAAAATTGAAGTCAAAAGATATGTTACTTTGGAGAAGAGTTTTTACTTTTGTTTCCACAGAAAATGAGAGGATATGGATTTATTCTAAGTTAAGAAAAATCAGGTTTGATCAAGAATGACCACCTGAAAAATCTTTGGTAGGAACATATGACCGAGATATCTGAGTTCTACATCCAGAGCAGATTCAAGACTGCTGCCTGAGATGATCAAGCCTTACAGGATACTCCAGTCAGGACTTGATCATAATTCTAAATTTTCTCTAGGTTCCCCATAAGATTATCAGTGCCCCCAACCAGCAAGGAGTAACCTGGAGAACTACACCCACATTCCCAAAATATGGACTATGGATATTTTCCTTTGTTTAGAATGTTGGTTACAACTTGTTATGGATAATGTCAGGAAAAAAGTTAAACAAAGGATATTAGATTCAGAGTTATATTATTTTAAAAAAAGAAGAGGGGATATGGTGTGGGACAATTGTCTGTATTCTCTCAATTATTTAAATAAATGCTGATTGGTTATTATCCAGGCAGGAAGTATAGGCCGGACAACCAGACAGGAAGTAGAGGCAGGTCAATGAGAACAGGATAATTCTGAGAAGAAGAAAGCTTGATCCAGAGTCATGACCCATCCACAGAAGAAGCAAGGTGTGACTGCCTCACTGAATAAGGTACTGAACCATGTGGCTAACATAGAAAAAGAATAAGGGCTAATATAAGTTATAAGAGTTAAAAAGATCCCTGAGCTAATGGGCCAATCAGTTTATAACTAATGAAGACCTTTCTGTGATTTCTTGGGACTAAGTGGCTGGGAAATCAGGAAGGATAGAAACCCTGACAACTGCATCCTGCTGTTTGGGGGGCACTGTTAATCAGGTCTTTTATGGTGTGTCCTATGTTCTAGATTCATCTCAGTCAGATGTTGGGCAAAGTAAATTTTTGAGGCTGTTCATGACAATCTTTCAGGAGATCATGCTCTATCAAACCATATTAGTCTGGAAGCAATCTACAGGTTCTCATTCTCTGTTTAAACAAGAGGAAAAACCTCTTTTTCAAAGCAACATATCCTTAGACCCAAATTTTGAAGTCAAGAAACCTTTATAACATACATGCTGGTTTAGCTTAGCAGTCCGTACAATAAAATGTCTCTCTGTACTTAGCTCCTTCACAGTCAAAAAATTCAAAGAAAACATAATAATATACATAATCCACAAACTCTGTGTATATTATACCTTTACAAGGCCTATTCTTTTTTTTATTACTTTTAATCTATGACTATCTATACTCTGTCTCTTTAAAGACTTTACCTTTTTTTAAAGCATTAACTTAAGCATTATGACGATATATACTTTTTTTCTTCTCTTTTCCAAGCCTATGAACATTCATCCAACACTATGCCTCATCTGCATTTGTCTTTATTGCATATCTGTAATTCTTTACTGTCCAGGAGCACTTTTTTTTTATTTATTTATTTATTATGTATACAATATTTGTCTGTGTGTATGTCTCCAGGCCAGAAGAGGGCACCAGACCTCATTACAGATGGTTGTGAGCCACCATGTGGTTGCCGGGAATTGAACTCAGGACCTTTGGAAGAGCAGGCACTGCTCTTAACCACTGAGCCATCTCTCCAGCCCCCAGGAGCACTTTTTAAAATGCTAAGTGCTTCTCAAAATTTAATCTGCACCATTAATATGGTATATATGGTACTTTCTGCTTGCCCACCCAGTCTAAAACTTTAGTTGCACCATTGCTATGATATATACAGACTTCCTGCTTGCCCACCCAGTCCAGCATGGTGGAGCCACTCACCCATCTCTGAGCAATGCACACAGACCCATTCTCAGGTATACAGCCAGTCCATGTTGCCATTAAGCAAGCTGCAGCAGTATGCTAACAAAACCCATCCATATGCTCTGTAGCCAGACCTCCTGCCTGAAAGAGTCACAGTTTGCGCTGGCAGCATGACCCAGAAAGCTGGCATTGCAAAATGGCTGTCTTACATCAGAACTATAGTCGACCATGACCAATTTGGCTTCATCCCAGACATGCCAGATTGGTTCTACATATGAAAATCTGTCAATGTAATCCATCATATAAACAAAATGAAAAATAAAAATTGCATGATCATCTCATTAGATGCTGCAAAAACTTTTGACAAAAAACAGCATCCCTTCATGATAAAGGTTTTGGAGAACAAAGAACATAACCTAAACATAATAAAGGCAATATACTGCAAGCCAACAGTCAACATCAAACTAAATGGAGAGGAACTCCCAGTGATTCCACTGAAATCTGGAACAAGACAAGGTTGTCCACTCTCTCCATATCTATTCAATATAGTTCTTTAGGTACTAGCTAGAGAAACAAGACACCAAAAGGAGATCAAAAGGATACAAATCAAAAAAGAAGAAGTCAATGTTGATGATATGATAGTTTATATAAACGATCATAAAACTTCTACCAAGGAACTTCTACCACTCATAGACACTTTCAGTAATGTAGCAGGATAAAAGATTAACTAAAAAAAATTCAGTAGCCCTCCTGTACACAGATGATAAAAGGGCTGGGGGAAAAAATCAGAGAAACAACACCCTTAGCAATAGCCACAAATAGCATAAAATGTCTTGGAGTAACTCTAACCAAATAAGTGGAAGACTTGTATGACAAGAACTTTAAATCTTTGAAGAAAGAAATTGAAGAAGACACCAGAAAGTAGAAAGATCTCCCATGCTCTTGGGTAGGCAGAATTAACATAGTAAAAATGGCAATATTACAAAAGCAATCTACAGATTAAACACAATGCCCATCAAAATCCTGGCAAAATTCTTCACAGTCCTCAAAAGGACAGTACTCCACTTCATATAGAAAAGCAAAAAACCCAGAATAGCCAAAACAATCCTGTACAATAAAAGAACTTCTGGAAGCATCACAATCCCTGACTTCAAACACTACTACAGAGGTACAGTACTGAAAACAGCCTGGTATTGGCATAAGAACAGACAGGGGACCAATGGAACTGAATTGAAGAACCAGCTATCAATCCACATATCTTTGAACACCTGATTTTTGACAAAGAATCAAAAAATATCAAATGGAAAAAAGAAAGCATATTTAACAAGTGGTGCTGGCATAGCTGGATATCAACATGTAGAATAATGTAAATAGACCCATATCTATCACCTTGCACAAAACTCAAGTCCAAATGGATCAAAGACCTCAGCATAAAGCTGGCCACACTGAACCTTTTAGAAGAGAAAGTGGGAAGCGAACTTGAACGCATTGGCACAGGAGTCTACTTCCTAAATATAACCCCAGCAGCACAGACACTGAGACAAACAATTAATAAATGGGACCTCCTGAAACTGAAAAGCTTCTTTAAAGCAAAGGACATGGTCAACAAGACAAAATGATAGCCTACAGAATGGGAAAAGATATTCACTAACCCCACATCAAACTGAGGACTGATCTCCAAAATATACAAAGAACTTAAGAAATTGGTTATAAAAAGAACAAATAATCCAATTGAAAAAATGGAGTACAGATCTAAACAGAGAACTCTCAACTGAGGAATCTAAAATGGCTGAAAGACACTTAAGGAAATGTTCAACATCCTTAGTCATCAGAGAAATGCAAATCAAAACAACTCTGAGATTCCATCTTACACCTGTAAGAATGGCCAAGATCAAAAACACTGATGACTACTTATGCTGGAGAGGTACTGGGGGAAAGGGAACATTTCTGCATTGCTGGTGGGAATGTAAGCTGGTACAACCCCTTTGGATGTCAGTGTGGTGATTTCTCAGAAAATTAGGAAACAACCTTCCTCAAGACCCAATAATACCACTTTTGGGTATATATTCAAAGGATGCTCAATTGTGCCACAAGGACATGTGCTCAATTATATTCATAGCAGCTTTGTTTGTCATAGCCAGAACCTGGAAACAACCTAAATGACCTTTCACTGAAGAATGGATAAGGAAAATTTTGCAGGAAAATGGATGGAGCTAGAAAACATTATTTTGAGTGAGGTAACCCAAACACAGAAAGACAATTATCACATGTACTCACTCATAGGTGGTTTTTAAATATAAAGCAAAAAATAAAAACAAAACAACCTACAAACCACAATCCCAGAGAACTTAGACAACAATGAGGACACTAAAAGAGACTTACATAGATCTAATCTACATGGGAAGTAGAAAGTAGAAAAAGAGAAGATCTTCTGAATAAATTGGGAGCATGGAGACCTTGGGAGAGGGTTGAAGGAAGGAGGGGATAGGCAGGAAGGGGAGCTCAATAAAAATCAAGAAAAAAAAACCAAAAATGGCTCTTTTTTTTTTTTCCTTTTTCTAACACTGAATCAGGAAAACTTAAAGGAGCTGCTGCACGCCACCAGCAAACAGCAAGAAGCTTTGTTAATCTCTATATTTTGTGTCTAGGTTTCCTTTTCAACCTTTCTCAGATTTCACGTGGATTTTAGTCCACCATGTTGGGACCAATTTGTGTGAAAAAAGCCTCCTCTGTCTTACAGACACATCACTACAAGATGCCTTCTGATTCAAATGTGTCTTGTTCTCTTGAGTCTTTCTTTAGCCACAGAGTGGTCATCTCCAAATTTGAAAGTACAGTTCAACAGAGGAAATGTTAACAGATAACACACATGGCCTGTATGTTTGCCATGCAGACTGGGAATGCATACAAATTCATTCTTGGGTCCTGCAGTCAACAACAAAGTTCTACACTTTCCCACATGAAACCAATAATTTGCTTTTCTGCTTGATTTTCTCCATTTTTCTTTTTGATTTTATTTAGTATGCTTATTTTTCTGAACTATTTAAATTGTACTTCTTTGATACCGAAGACAAAATAAGCAAACCAATAAAGGACGGTGAAAAAACAACAAAGAAAACCAACCAAGACGTGATTTCTCAATGGATTTTGTATGTAGCCTGGCACAGCATCCCACCACATCCTTGATTTGGTCTCATTTTAGATGTCATTGTTCTCCTTTGGGGTCCCTCAGATCCCTCCACAATGAAGTTTTCCCCAAAGGTGTCTTGCCAGCTCATACTAGTACTTCAGGTACAAATGTACTATTCTTACATCCAGTTTACTCTATTTTGTAATCTCATATCCCCCTCTTGTTACTATAAGAAGCTAAAATAATTCTATCCATCTTCTGGCATCTATGGACACTGCTTGCACATGGCACACATACAGGCATACAAAACTGTAACACATGAAATAAAAATGAATAAATCTATTTTAAGTGAGATCTTACTATATATCATAAGCTTGCTTTGAACACACAGTCCACTTGCCAAAGGCTTCTGAGTTAATAAATTACATGCCTGTTCCTTGATATTAGTTACAATAAGATATATTGGAGGTAGGCTGCCTGCAGATATTCCTCAATCACTCTCAGTTTTCCCAGACCCAAGTCTCAGGGTCTTCCCTAGTGTCACAACATAACATTAGCTCAGCCTCCCCTGCATCTTGTTGACACCTCCTGTGGATTCCAAAGGCCATACCCCCATGACCTCCCTCCTAGTCTTGTCATTATGTCCTAGCCCATAATTTGAGTAGATACCCCTTACCCAACCACATGCCACACATGAGAGACCAAATAGGCTGTCCAAAAACTTTTCCATTCTCTCTGTTTCCCTAGACCAACCATTTACCAAAGTGAAATCAAGATCAGATAAACAATTGAAATAATTTATAACCCCCAAGGAAACAGACACATTTATTAAAAGTATCCCAACCAGAAAATGCCCAGAGCCAGATGGTTTTAGTCCAGAATTCTGCCATACCTTCAATTAAAAGCTAATACCAACACTCTTCAAATTATTCTACAAAATAGAAACAGAAGCAACATTGCCAAATTCATTTTATGAGGCCACAGATACTCTGATACCAAAACCACACAAAGACTCAATAAAGAAATGGCATTTCACACCAGTTTTCCTCATGAACAGAGATGCAAAAATACTCAATTAAATACAGACAAACAAATCCAAGGACACATTAAAAACATCATTCACCATAATAAAGCAGGTTTGGTTCCAGTGATGCAGGGATGGTTGAACATATAAAAAATCTGTCAATGTAATCAATCACATATGTGAACAGAAAAAAAATGACATGATCACTACATGCTAACAAAGTTTTTGACAACACCCAGCACTCATTTATGATAAAAGTCTTAGAAAGGTCAGGGATAGAAGGGACATCTCTATGAATAATAAAGGCAATATATAGCAAACTGATAACCAACATCAAATTAAATGAAGAGAAACTCAAAATAATCTATTAAAATTGGGGCTAAGACAAGCTTGTTCTCTCTCTTCATATCTATTCAATATAGTACTTGAAGGAGATCAAGGAGATAAAAATTGAAAAAGAAGTCAAAGTGTCTTTATTTGCAGATGGTAAGATAGTATACATAATAATCAACCTCAAAAATTCAACCAGAGAAATTCCATAGCTTATAGACACCTTCAGTGTGGTGGATGGAAAGAAGATTAATTCAAAAAAGAAATCAGTACCCCTCTTATATGCAGAAGATAAAGGAGCTGAGAAAGAAATCAAGGAAACAACACCCTTCACATCAGCCAAAAATAATATAAATTACCTTCCGGTAACTCTAATTAAGCAACTGAAAGACCTGCATGACAAGAACTTCATGTATTTGAAGAAAGAAATTAGAGAAGTTATCAGAATATGGGAAGATCTCACATGTTCATGGGTTGTCAGAATTAACATAGTGAAAATGGCCAGCTTACCAAAAGCAATCTAGAGATTCAATGCAATTCCTATTAAAATCTATCACATTTTTTCATAATATTTGAAAGAGCAATGCTCAACTTGACATGGAAAGACAAAAAAATCAAGGACTGATAAAACAATACTGTATCATTAAAGTACTTCTAGAGATATCACCATACCTGATTTCAAGTTGTACTAGAGATCAATAATAATAATCACAAACTACATGACATTGGCATAAAAACAAATAGGTGGATAAATGGAATTGAATCAAAGACCAAGAAAGAATTCCACATACCTGTAGGCACTTGATTTTTCTTACAAAGAAGCCAAAATTATATAATAGTAGGAAAGAAGCATCTTCAACGAATGGTGCCAGCATAACCACGTGTTTGAATGGAAATAGATCAACGTCTTTCACCCTGCACAAAACTCCAGTCGAAGTAGATCAAACACTTCAAGATAAAGCCACATACACTGAACCTGATAGAAGAAAAATTGGGGCATAGCGTTGAAAGCATTGACACAGGGAACAACTTCCTGAACAGAACGCCAATTGAACAGACACTAAGACAGACAATAAACAAATGGGACCTCATGAAACTTAAAAGCTTCTGTAAGGAAAAGAATATTCTTTATAGGACAAAAATTCAGCACAAAGAATGAAAAAAGAATCTTCACCAAACCCACATCTGACAGAGGACAAATATTCAAACACATAAAGAACTCAAGAAACTAGACATCAATAAACTAAACAATACAATTTAGAAATAGGGTACAGATCTAAACAGGATCTTTAGCAAAGTAATCTCTAATGGCTGAGAAACGCTGAAAGAAATGTTCAACATCTTTAGCCATGAGAGAAATGCAAATCAAAGCAACACTGAGACTCCATCTTACACCTGTCAGAATGGCTAAGATGAAAAACACAAGTGACAGCTCATGCTGGAGAGGACGTGGAGCAGGAGAAACACTCCTCCACTGCCAGTGGAGTGCTAACTTATGCAGCCACTTTGAAAATCAATATGGCAATTTCTCATAAAATTGGAAATTGATCTACCTCAAGATCCAGCTGTACCAATCCTGGACATATACCCAAAAGACACTCAACCATACCATCAGGACACTGTGCAATTATGTTCATAGCAGTTTTATTCGTAATAGCCAGAAACTGGAAACAACCTAGATATCCCTCAACAGAAGAATGGATACAGAAATTATGGTGCATTATATAATGAAGTATTACTCAGCTGTTAAAAACAATCACATCAGAAAATTTGCTGACAATGGATTGAACTGGAAAAGATCATCCTGAATGAGATAACTGAAACTCAGAAAGACAGCCATGGTATGTATTCACTTATAGGCGAATATTAGCAGTTAAGTAAAGGAGAACCATTCTACAAATGACAGATCCAGAGAAATTGGTGTCTAACTCCACTGTAATCGGAGAGGCTTCACCCAGCAATTTATGGAAACAAATGCAGAGACCCTCACTCAGTCAAACATTAGGCTGAGTTTGGCAAATCAAGTAGAATGGGGGAAGAAGGCTTGTAGGAGCCAGTGATGTCAAGAGCACCACAAGTAAACCCACCGAACCAACTAACCTGGGATGATAGGAGCTTATAGAGACTGGACTGAGAAGCAGAGAGCTGGCATGAGACTGACTCTAGCCCTCTGAAAAAGGGTTGTAGTTGTGTAACTTGATCTTTGTATAAGACTCCTAACAGTGAGATGAGGGGATGTCTCTGACTCTGATGCCTGTTTTTGGCATCTATTCCTCTTGCCAGATTGCTGCACTCAACCTAAATAGAGGAGGAGGTACATAGTCTCATTGCAACTTGATATGCCATGACTGGCTGATATCTATGGGATGCCTGCCTATATCTGAAGAGAAACATTAGAGGAGGAGTGAATGGTGTGGAAGAGAAGAGGTAGGGTGGGGAACTTTTATTTGGGATGTAAAAGGAAACAAGTAAATAAATAATCAAAATAAAACAATGGCATCATAAAATTTGCAGACAAATGATGGAACTAGAAATGAAAAACATTCTGCATGAAGCAACCTAGGACCAGAAAGACAAACATTACTCACTGATAAGTTAATATTAGCTGTTAAGTAAATGATAATCATGCTACAATCAGATCCCAAGAGGTTAGGTAAAAAGGAAGGGTCTTTGGGATGCATGGATCTCCTTGGAAAAAGGAAATAGAATATATTTTGCAGGTAGACTGGGAGAAGGTTGGGATAGGACCTGAAGGAGATCTTGTTGAGGAGGGTAGAGGGAGAAAATGAGGGGAGAGATAGTAGGAATTGGAGAGCTCTGGGGGTATGGTGTGGAAACCTAGTGGAATGGAATCTTCCTGGAACCTATGAGGGTGATCCTAGTGAAGACTCCTAATACTGAAGGATACAAAGTGTGAAGTGGCCATTTTCTGTAGCTAGGCAAGGATTCCATTGGCGGAACTGGCTTGCAATTGAATTATTGGATGAAGGGCCCATGGAGATTCTGAAACAATCTCAATGCTATGACAAAAGGTCACTCCCTGCAAACTGACAGCTGGGCCCCATTACAGAGGGCAACATATGGATAGCTCCTATAGAACACAGAAAGGATAAATGGGTACCTTAATAGAACTTCACCCCTAAGCTCTAATCTCTTTTGTGTGAGAAGGTACTCTGCACGCTACTGAAAAAGAAACCCGGACACAAAACTTTTGACCTCACTCTGTTCTATTTGAAAGATGTGTTGAGGCAATATTGACCCACAACTTGTGGGAGTGGCCAGATTGTAGAAGTAGCCACCAAATGTCTTTTAACCTGAGGCCCACACCACTTGAGGGAGACCATGCCTGACACTGCCTGAATGACCAGGAATTGGAGACTGGATAGCCCAGAGACCTAGGGAAGGACCAAACACACATAACTAGCAAAACCAAAACAAAACCCTCAATGATATTCGGTTTTACTTATAAATAAGCACTTGTCCAGTCCTCTTCAGAAAGGATTCTTCTGGCAGCAGACGGGAGATGGTGCAGAGACTCACAGAAAGACACTATGTGGAGGGAGTCTAAACTGGAGGTCTCCATGGCATTCCTCTCCTCAGAGCTCAGGGAATGCTACAGAAGAGAGAGAAGAAAGAACGTAAGAGTCAGAGGTGATGGAGAACACGAGGAGAAGTGGACCCACTGAATCAATTAAGCTGGCCTCATATGGGCTCACAGAGACTGAAGAAGAAAGCACAGGTCCTACATGAGTCTGTACTAAACCCTCTGGTTATATGTTATGGTCCTTAGCTTGATGTTTTTGTGGGACACCTAGCAGTTGGGAGTGGGTGTGCCTCTGACTCTTTTGCCTGTTCTTTGGACTCTTTGTCTTCTATTAGGTTTCCTTGTACAGCCTCAATATGAGGGCTTTAGGATTGTCTTATTGTGTCTTGTTTTGTTGTGTTTGACTGTGTCTCTTGGATGCCTGCTCCATTTTGAAGATCAAAGTAGGGGTAATGAATATGGTGGAGAGAGGAGGCAGGGCAAAGCTGGGAACATATAAACATATAAAAACACATAAAAGTGTTGACAGAGGAAACTGAAGGCAGGATGTATTATATGAGAGAAGAATGTATTTTCAATAAAAAATGATAAATTGAAAAATAATATATTGATATATCTTTTTCTACAATATGTTATTAATAGTCTCATTTTTTGTAGTTTTATTGATAACTTCTTTCATTTTATTTCTGAAAATTCAAATTTTATCATAAGTGCATGTGAAAATATATATTAGCTAAAGTCTCTAAATAGCTAGAATAATTGAAAATATTGCATTATATATATTGAATAAATGTGTATGTGCACATACATACATATATATGTTTACAGAATATATTGAGTCAGATTGCATGATAGTAGGATAGTCAGGCAAAATACTGAATATATTATTTGAATAATGTATTATTCGAAATAAACATTGAAGAGGCAGAGAACCTGGTAGTTCTTCTGTACATGAGGTTGAAAGCATAAGTGGTCCCAGATCATGTTGAAAGTCATCTGGAATATCTGCTGTTAAGTCCTCTTTGTAAGGTCAAAGAAGCTGTAGCATGTGGACAATAATAGCACTGTTAAACACTAGTTCAGGAAGAGAAGAGCTTGAAAATCTGCACTGGATTCTCATCTGATTTCCTCTCTGTCTAGAAACCTCAGACTACTGAATGGATGCTTTCCACATTCTCGGTTTATCATGCCTCCATTATTTAATGACCTGTGCCAATCTTTTCCACAAACACCATTGTAGACACACTCTGAAGTGCATCTTACCACCTACTGGGTAAGCATAAGTTTAGTCAAGTTAACTGAATATTAACCATCACATTGATGACACAGACATATACTCACACACAAACACACACACACACACACACACACACAGAGAGAGAGAGAGAGAGAGAGAGAGAGAGAGAGAGAGAGAGAGAGAGAGAGAGATACCATGATTTGGGTATCCATAAGGAATCGCAGAATCTATATCCCCTAGATAATGGGGCACTACCTTATTTATGCCACCACCCAAACACAAGTGTACAATTCATATTTCATCTGGACTCTTTTCTCTCTGCTTTTCCTTCAAATTTCAGATGGTAATATCAGTATAGTCCATTTAAGAACATTATGAACAAACCTCTCCTATGCTCTCTGTCCTAAACACAAAGATACCATCTCTCTGAGATAAGTTCTGAAGCTGCTGCAACATTTGTGTAGAAGATGTCATCTTTCCTATCTTATCTGTGTCTTTGGAAAGTCTGCCCTGTGCTTATTTCATATGGCATGACATTTGGTGTTTGTGACCGTCATATTGGAGTTAATGGCATATGGGAACGCACCCACTCTGAATACTAAGCTTATCCAGTCTCTCTCCCAGAACCAACATAAGACAACTAATAAAAATGCTTGCAATAACAGAGGGTCATATAAATGCCAAACACAATAGTGATCCCTCATTTTGAAGTTCTATAATGTCACTGCTTTACCAGCATCATGGAAGAAAGGAGGGGAAGGCAAAGCCTGGTGCTTGAGTAATTAGAAATAGTTTTTCAGGATTCACTTCAAATTTTTCTATTAAAGGTGAAGACACATTTTTTTTAGGATCACCTTGAATGTGAGATCAAGTTTCATAGTGCAATAGAAATTGTGTGACCCTTCCAAAGTCCTCTCTTTGTGTTTATGCACTTTCCCAAACCAAAAAATAAAAATAATATAAAAAGCTACAAGAGAGACCTTTAACAAAATCAGATGCAGATGGATGTTTGATCAAGCAGAGATAATTTTTATCATTTTAAAAGCTTTTGTTTTCATAAAAGACAGAAAATGGGACATGTTTCTTTGCTTCTGTTTTTAAAGGAGGAAAAAACATATGTTTTTTAATTTGAAGTGGAGAATTAATGGTGTTATCTCCTGAGAATTGCTGCACTACAGTGAATTGTAGAAAATGCATTTACTTGCAAGCTTTCTGGTAAATTTTTTTCTGACTTAGAGAGTTAGTGCCATATTATAGCAGCCTACCACTCCAAGACAATATGTACACACCCTGAGAGTTAATTTCCTGAGCCTCTTTTACTAGATTGTCTTGTTTTCTTTGTTTATATTATTGATTTAGAGAAAATCATTCAGTGAATATTGAGTGTTTCCTTAAACGAGAAGGTGATAAAATATGGCAGGGAGACGGAGGGATACAGTGTAACTAGGATAATAAAGCCTTGTGTATCTACTGCAATTTATGATTCACATTATCCTGTGTGAATCTCTCTATATACCTGAGCATTATGGGGATAGGCATAATCACACCAATGTTATAGTTTGAAGTGAAAACATGTGGCATTTAATTGGGTTTCCTGTGGTGCTCTCCCCTATACCATCAGTAATTAAACTGGTACTTGCAGATTTACCAGTCAGTCTAATGCTCCTTTGGCATAAAGATGCTTATAGATTAAACATCAGCCAAGCCATTGAGATGTCTTTTGACTACACCTACCGTTTAGCTGACTCTGGAGTTAAAACCATTCCAGGGGTAACACCATTGTGAGGATTTGCATCTGAACAAAGATGTTTA
Source organism: Ondatra zibethicus (assembly GCA_004026605.1). NCBI lineage: Eukaryota > Metazoa > Chordata > Mammalia > Rodentia > Cricetidae > Ondatra > Ondatra zibethicus. The sequence goes on along the minus strand of PVIU01013771.1, from coordinate 24,049 downwards.
CCATTGAATCTCAAAGACCAACCTGACATACACAAACTTCATAAGGAGTAAGATGCACAAATGAACAACTACAGGGGTGATATGTGGCTAAATGAATGAGAAGTCTTCCTCAGCAGGAGATTTTCTTTAAAGCCTTTGGTGATGAGTATAAAGTTAATGTAGTCATAATATTTGTTGGACAAATACATATCTTCCAAACACTTCAGTAGTGACCTCAGTCACTCAATCAATGATTTTTTTCTGGATTTTGATCTCAAGAAGGTATGGGGATATGTAGACAAGAAACTCTGCTTGGATACTTTGAGAACCATGGTCATGAAGCTTCATATTTCTAAACATTAAACAAATGGTTTAGAAACTTCACCTAATTTCATAAACTTTTTGTGAACTCATATAATTTAAGATGAAGTTTTGGCAAATAATGAGGTTCCTAGGACAATATGGGCTTTTCATTTAATGATTGTAGTTATTTTTAATATTCTATTTAAGTGCTAGAAATACAAAATGAATAAGAAAATAACCCCGGAATTAATTAACCCTATCAAGACAAAGTCTGCACACTGATGTGGGATTCCCCTCTGTATGCTGTGAATACCATTGGCTAATAAAGAATCTGTTTTGACTAGTGGCTTAGTTGAACAGAAGTAGGTAGGGAAAACTAAACTCAATGCTGGGAGAAAGAAGGTGGAGTCAGGGGAGAAGCCATGGAGCCGCTGTTGGAAACAGACATGCTGAAACTTTGCTGGTAGGCCACGACCTCATGGTGGTGCACAAATTAATGGTGATGGGTTAAATTAAGATGTAAGCACTAGCAAATAAGAAACTAGAGCTCATGAGCCAAGCAGTGATTTAAGTTATACGGTTTCTGTGTGATTATTTCGGGAGTCTGGGTGGCCGGGAAACAAACAAGCAGCCTCCTTACAACAGCACACATTTTTCCTTTATTTTTTCTTGCTCTGCAACTCATTTTCTGCCTTCTTATTTATTCCCATGACTTATTATGCCTTTCTTTTTTCTCAAAACCTTTGTGTTGTCACATTTTCTTTCTTCTTTCCATAAGTATTTAATTAGTGCCTACTCTTTAGCAGTACAAAATACAATTGCTTAATTTTTAAATTTATGTAAGTCACTGGCCCAGTCATGAAGGAGATCCCACCAAGACAGGAAATGGTTCACAAGCAGCAAGCCATTCTTATCATCACTAAATATTGATCAATATAGGAAGGGATCATGGAATATAAGCAGAAGGGGATCTAGAAAGAGAGGCATTGAACCAGAAACATAATACTCAGGGAAAGTGGGGAAGAGGAGCAAATAACACTAAGGATTTTGGAAAAGTCAAAGGAAAACCAATAATTTCATGAAGACACTTAAGAATGTGTATATCACAATTACCCCATGTAATGGGATAATGAGGTCCCTCCCCACCCTAGAGTCAGGGCTTATCTTACAAAACTCCAGGGTCTGGGGTGATACCGCACTTCAAGTTGTTAGTCTGGGGGGGTATAGAGGTCACCCAAACAATATAGGTTATTGTATGTTCTCCTGGTCACCTACAAGAATTTCAAAATAAAAACCTATTAACAAAAATACTGCATACTTTGGTAACAGGTTTGAGAAATCAAGTGAGCCCTGATAAAGAAGTTTCCCATGACACACACCCAGTGCCAGCTCTCATAATATTGGCAGCTGCTATGTGAACTGCCAAGGGAGAGAAGATATGAACAGTCCTATACCAAGGTAAAGCCTGAGAACTATAGCAGCAGACCCAGGAGGATAATCCCAGATGGGGAATATAATGGCACTACTTTCTTGAAAGCATCTAACAGCTGTCTAATTGCACTCATAGCTGGCTCAGTTGGAAAGAACTCATGACTGGTGGTATGAAACTATCCATGATGGGAAGCTGCTATTGTATGACTAAAATAGCCTGCTTTCCAATTGCCTTCCAAATACTCATCCTTATATCCACAAATAAGAGCAACACATCTATCTCATCAAAGAAGCTTCATTTGACAGTAAATGGAGAACATTGGAAAAATTTACATTGCCTGGCCTGCCAGTCCCGGGAATGGAGAACAAGGCACCTCCAGCTCCTGCTTCATGGGCCTCTTTGTTCCACACGACCCTGCCCCCCAAGTCCGTTCTTTGGTCTGCTAGGTCCTTGGCCCAGCGAGAGTCCCTGCTCCTGTACTGAGGAGATCCTTTCAGAGGGGTAAGTGTGTGCCCACCCAGCTAGACAGTCCCAGGAATGGAGTACAGGCCCCCTCCATTTCCCTAAATATTTCTGGCCATTCAGCAGGGTGTGTCCCCAGCTACTGGCTTTCTCTAGTTACCCCATACCATCTTGCCCCCAAGCACTCCTTTTCATCTTCTCGGTCCTTAGATCCACCAGCATGGCCTGCTTCAGATTGGAGGGGATCTGAGAGCCAGCTCCAGTGCTGAGGATACCTAAGAGAGGGCAGACCAAGAAAATACCCCAAGTACACAGTCAGTCACACCAAAGATTGGACCAAGACACCAAGACTCTCCTGGCTGCATTTGAAGGAAGAGATGGGCAGGTGCCAATGTAAGAATCCCTCCAACAACCTGAAAAGCAACATGACAAAACCAGAATTCAGTGAACACACAACAAGAAGACTTAAACACCCTATTCCAGAAGATGTTGAAGAAATCAACTTTAAACGTAACATTATGAAAATAATAGAGGCCCTTAAACATGATGTGAAAAACTCCTTTAAAGAAATGGAAGAGAAGACAAGCAAAAGTTAGAAGAAATTAATAAATCCCTCAGAGATACCCAAGGAAACCAAGAAAAAGCAATCAAACAGGAAAAGGAAACAGTTCAAGACTTGAAAACTGAAATGGAGGTAATGAAGAAAACACAAACAGAGATTTGGAAAATCTGGGTAAACAAACAGGAACTATAGAGACAAGTATAACCAACAGAATACAAGAGATAGAAGAAAGAATCTCAGGCAGTGAGGATACAATAGAGGAAACAGACTCATTGATCAAAGAAAACAGCAAATCCAAAAATTCTTAACACAAAACATCCAGGAAATCTGGGACACCATGAAAAGAGAAAACCTAAGAATAATAAGAATAATAGGGGTAAAAGAAGGAGAAGAATTACAGCTCAAAGGTACAGAATATATATTCAACAAAATTAGAGAAGAAAACTTTCCCAACCTAAAGAAGGATATTCCTATGAAGGTACAAGAAGCATACAGAACACCAAATAGACTCTATCCAACAACAAAAAAAAAATCCCCTCGCCCTATAATAATTAAAACACAAAACATACAGGATAAAGAAAGAATATTAACAAAGGCAAAGGAAAAAGGTTAAGTAACATATAAAGGTAAAACTATCAGAATTATACCTGACTTCTCTATGGAAACCATGAAAGCCAGAAGGTCTTGGATAGATGTGCTGCAGACACTAAGAGACAATGGATGCAAGCCCAGACTAATATACCCAGCAAAGCTTTCTTTCACCATTGATGGAGAAAACAAAATATTCCAGGACAAAAACAGATTTAAACAATATGTAGCCACAAACCCAGCCATACAGAAAGTACTAGAAGGAAAATCACAACCCAAAATAAATAAATAAATAAATAAATAAATAAATAAATAAATAAATAAATAAATAACAGGAGTTAACAACCACTGGTCATTAATATCACTTAAATCAGTGGACTCAATTCACATATAAAAAGGCACACGCTAAGAGAATGGATATGAAAACAGGATCCAACATTATGCTGTTTACAAGAAACACACCTCAACCTCAAAGACAGATACTACCACAGAGTAAAGGGTTGGGAAAAGGTTTTCCACTCAAATGGACCTAAGAAACAAGTGGGTGTGGCTATACTAATATCTAACACACTTGATTTCAAACTAAAATTAATCAGAAGAGCTAGAGAAGGACACTTTATACTCATAACAGGAACAATTCATCAGGATGAAGTCTAAATCCTGAATATTTATGCCCCTAATATAAAAGCACCCACATATGTAAAAGAAATATTACTAGACTTCAAAGCACACATCAACCCCACACACTAATAGTAGGAGATTTCAACATTCCTCTCTCACCAATGGACAGGTCAACCAGACAGAAACTTAACAGAGAAATAAGAGAACTAACAGATGTAATGAATCAAATAGACTTAACAGACATGTATAGAACATTCCACCCAAACAGAAAAAAATATAACTTCTTCTCAGCATCACATGGAACCTTCTCAAAAATTGATTACATAATCGATAACAAAGGAAACATCCACAGATACCAAAAAATTGTAGTAACTACCTGTGTACTATCGGATCACCATGGCATAAAGTTAGAATTCAACAACAATTTTACAACCAGAAAGCCTACAAACTCATGGAAACTGAACAGTCAACTACTGAACCACCCCTGGGTCAAGGAAAAATAAAGAAAAAATTAAAGTCTTCCTTGAATTCAACAAAAATAAAGACACAACTTACCCAAACCTATGGGACACTATGAAAGCCAAGAAGAAAGTTCAGAGCACTAAGTGCCCACATAAAGAAAATAGATAAAGCTCACATTAGAGAATTAACAGCACAAGCTGAAAGCTCTAGAAAGGAAGCAGACTCACCCAGGAGGAGTAGAAGGCTGGAAATAATCCAACTGAGGGCTGAAATCAACAAAATAGAAACACAGAAAACAATCCAAAGAATCAATGAAACAAAGAGCTGGTTGTTGAGAAAATCAACAAGATTGACAAACCACACTCCAAAATAATCAAAAGGCAGAGAGAGAACATGCAAACTAACAAGATCAGAAATAAAAAGGGGGACATAACAACAGACACTGAGGAAATTCAGAGAATCATTAGGTCTTACTACAAAAGCCTGTATGCCACAAAATTGGAAAATGTAAAAGAAATGGAAATTCTTTTAGATAAGTACCATATACCAAAATTAAATCAAGACCAGGTCAACAATTTAAATAGACCTATAAATCATGAGGAAATAGAAGCTGTCATCAAAAACCTCCAAACCAAAAAAAGCCCAGGACCAGACGGTTTCAATGGAGAATCTACCAGAACTTCCAAGACCTAATACCTATACTCCTTAATGTGTTTCACATATTAGAAACAGAAGAGTCATTGCCAAACTCATTTTAAGAAGCTACAGTCAACCTGATACCACAAAAAGACTCAACCAAGAAAGAGAATTACAGACCAATCTCACTCAATAAAGTACTGACAAACCGAATCCAAGAACACATCAAAAAATTATTCATTATGACAAAGTAGGCTTCATTCCAGAGATGCAGGGCTGGTTCAACATTTGAATATCTATTACTGTAATCCATCATATAAATAAAGTGAAAGAAAAAAAAACATATGATCATTTCATTAGATGCTGAAAAAGCATTTGACAAAATTCAATACCCCTTTATGATAAAGGTTGTGTAGAGATTAGGGATACAAGTTTCATACATAAATATAATAAAAGCAATAAATAGCAAGCCAACAGCTAACATCAAATTAAATGGAGAGAATCTTAAAGCTATTCCACTAAAATCAGGAATAAGACAAGGCTGTCTGATGTCTCCATACCTCTTTAATATAGTGCTTGAAGTTTTAACAATAGAAATAAGACAACATAAGGAGATTAAGGGGATTTGAATTGGAAAGGAATAAATCAAACTTTCATTATTTGAAGATGATATGATAATGTGCATCAGTGACCCCAAAAACTCTACCAAAGAACTCCTACAGCTGATAAATACCCTTTGTAATATGGCAGGATATACGATCAACTAAAAAAAAAATCAGTAGCCCTCCTATACACAAAGAATAAAGAAGCAGAGAGGGAAATCAGAGAAACATCACCTTTCACAATAGCCACAAATAGTATAAAGTATCTTGGGGTAACACTAACTAAGGAAGTGAAAGATCTATTTGATAAGAACTTTTAGTCTTTGAAGAAAGAAATTGAAGAGGAGACCAGAAAATGCAAGGCTCTCCCATGCTCTTGGATTAGTAGGATCAACATAGGAAAATGGCAGTTCTACCAAAGGCAATCTGTAGATTCAATGCAATCCTCAGCAAAATCCCATCAAAATTCTTCACAGACCTTGAGATAAAAATAATCAACTTTATATGGAAAGACAAAAAAACCACAATACCCAAAACAATCCTATACAATAAAGGTACTTCTGGAGGCTAATCCCTGACTTCAAACACTATTACAGAGCTACAGTAATGAAAAAAGCTTGGTATTGGCATAAAAACAGAGATGTTGACCAATGGAATCAAATCAAAGACCTGGATATTAACCCACAAACCTATGAACACCTGATTTTTGACAAAGGAGCTAAAATTATACAATGGAAGAATGAAAGCATCTTCAACAAATGGTGCTGGCATAACTGGATGTCAACCTGTACAAGAATGAAAATAGATCCATATCTATCAGCATGCACAAAACTCAAGTCCAAATGGATTAAAGACCTCAATATAAATCTGACCACACTGAACCAGATAGAAGAGAAAGTAGGAAGTAGTCTGCAACATATGGACATAGGAGACCGGTTTCTACTTATAACCCCAGTAGCACAGACAATAAGAGCAACAATAAATAAATGGGACCTCCTGAAACTGAGAAGCTTCTGTATAGTAAAGGACACTGTCATTAAAAGATAAAAGGCAACCTACTTAGTGGGAGAAGATCTTCACCAACCCTGCATCAGACTAAGGTCTGATCTCCAAAATATACAAAGAACTCAAGAAACTAGACATTAAAATTCTAAATAACCCAATTAAAAATGGGTTGCTGAACTGAACACAGAATTTTCAACAGAAGTTCAAATGATTAAAAAATGCTTAAGGTCATGTTCAACTTCCTTAGCAATCAGGGAAATGCAAATCAAAACAACTTTGAGATACCATCTTACAACTCTTAGAATGGCTAAAATCTGAAACACCAATGATAACCTATGCTAGAGAGGATATGGAGTAAGGGGAACACTCATCCATTGCTGGTGGGAATGCAAACTTGTGCAACCACTTTGGAAATCAGTGTGGTGGTTTCTCAGGAAACTGGGAGTCAACCTACCTCAGGATCCAGCAATACCACTCTTGGGAATATACCCAAGAGATGCCCAATCATACTACAAAAGCATTTGTTCATCTATGTTCATAGCAGCAATATTTGTAATAGCCAGAACCTGGAAACAACCGAGGTGCCCCTCAATGGAAGAATGAATAAAGAAAGTGTGGAATATATACACACTAGAGTACTACTTAGTGGTAAATAACAATGACATCTTGAATTTTGCATGCAAATGGATGGAAATAGAAAACACTATCCTGAGTGAGATAACCCAGACCCAAAAAGATAAATATGATATGTACTCATTCATTAGTGGATTCTAGCCATAAACAAAGGACATTAAGCCTATAGTTCACAAGCCTAGAGAAGCCAAGTAACAAGGTGAACCCAAAGAAAAACATATATAGATCCTCCTGGAAATTGGAAGCAAACAAGTTCACCAGTCAAAAGTTGAGAGCATGGGCGTGGGAGTAGTGGTGGGGATGGGATTGGGGGATGGGGAGAGGGGGAGAGAGAAGGGAGAAGGGAAGGTTTGGGGAGAGCTTGGGGGAGTGGGACAGTGGAGATGGAGGAAGGGTGGATATAGGAGCAGGAAAGAAGATATCTTAATTAAGGGAGCCATTTTAAGGTTGGCAAGAGACTTGGCTTTAGAGGGTATCCCAGGTGTCCATGGAGATGTCCCCCGCTAGGTCCTTGGGCAGCAGAGGAGAGGGTGCCTGAATTGGCCGTGCCCACCATCACACTGATGATTATCTCGATTACCACCATAGAATCTTCACCCGGCGATGGATGGAGATAGATACAGAGACCCACATCAGAGCACTGGACTGAGCTACCAAGGTCCAGTTGAAGAGCAGAAGGAGGGAGAAGATGAGCAAGGAAGTCAGCACCGCAAGGGGTTTGTCCACCCACTGAGATGGTGTGACTGATCTAGTGGGAGCTCACCAAGGCCAGCTGGACTGGGACTGAACGTGCATGTGATCCAACTGGCTCTCTGAATGTGGCTGACAATGGGGGCTGACTGAGAAGCCAACGATAATGGCACTGGGATTCGATTCTACTGCATGTACTGGCTTTTTGGGATCCTAGTAAGTTTGGATGCACACCTTCCTAGGCCTGGAGGGAGGGGGGAGGGCCTTGAACTTCCCACAGGGCAGTGTACCCTGCCCTCTCTTAGGACTGGAGGGGGAGAGGGGAGGGTCAGTGGGGGAGTGGGAGGGAAATGGGAGGATGGGAGGAGGTGGAAATTTTGAATGGTATTATTTATAAAGCAATATAAAAAAGAAAAAGAAAACAAAAAAATTTACATTGCCCAAAATGAAGATAAGCAGTGACCCTGGATGCCCAGGACCAAACAGGACATTTATAATACACCCCTTACTGTTAAAACCTAGGGGGTATTGTAAAACAAATGGAGGGGGAATGTAAGAGCCCAATAACTCTGATGACTGCTCTATAATAGATTCTTCTGAACAGGATGGGGTGTTACTCCATACAGTCTCAACAACATGGTTGCCTGCATAAGACCAGCAGTTTATTTTACTGATGCCGTTATTGTTGTTTGCTTTTTGTTGTTTTTGAGAGTTATCCTGGTTGGATTTCCATGTATTTTGTTGTGGTCACTGTCAGAATTATAATATGTGGAATTATCTGAGAAGAGGAAACAATAATTAAAAAGTGACTCAATAAGATTGGTCTACATTAAAGGCCATTGTGCATTTTCTTTACTGATGATTGATACAAGCCGCCCAGCCCATGTGGTGATGTCACCCCTGGGCAGGTGACCCTGAGTACTATAAAAGAATAGGATAAGTGAGCCATGAAAAGCAAGCAAGAAAGCTGCATTTCCCCATGGCTTCTACTACAGTTCCTGTCTCCGGATCTCCACCCTGAGTGTCATTCCTAACTTCCTTCAGTGATGGACTGCCATGTGGAATTTTAAAAACAATAAACTCTTCCTCTCCTAGTTGTTTTTGCTCATGGTGTTTTATCATAGCACTAGAAAGTTGAGTGAAACAGGGGTTTGTTACTGTTGTTGTTTTTCAGGGACAATATTCTAATACTGAGTGATCAGCATCCCAAAAGAATGTCATTAGGTGAAACGATAAGTAACACCTTAAGAATCAATAGTTTGCATTTGTGTGTGCATATGCATGCACGTGTGTGTGTGTGTGTGTGTGTATGTGTGTATAGAGGTTATGAATTTGAGGTGTGGTAGTTGGAGTGAGCAGGAGGAGTTAGAAAGGAAAAGAGCCATAAAAATAATTTTAACACAGTATGCTCATATGTAAAATCCTCTAATAAAATAAATACTGACTAGGGAAACACTATGTGTCTTCAGGATGTAGTAAAAAGTTCCATGGCTATTTATTATTGCCTCAAGTACTATTAGCTTTCCAACAGGAACACTAAGATTTTAAGAAATATAGGGAATCAAGTTACATTTGCTGAAGATACGATAAGAAAAATATGTGCCGCAGGAAAGTCTACATGACAAATGACTCGGTTGTTTTAAAAAGCAAAATAATATGAACTTCGTAGGAAGTAGAAGATAATCTCTTCAACCAATGGCAAGATGACGCTGCTTGATAAAGTTACAGAGTGATAAGTTCTTCCAAAATCAAGGATGAGGACTTTCCATTCTACAGCTAAATTCTGGAGTTAACTTAAGCAACTACAGCTCATTGCAACTTGCAGTAGTTTCATTTCAAATGTTCAAATGCCTATTAGTATATAGCTATGCACTTGGGATCCAAAAACTGTAGTGGTTTTTCATTTTTATTTTAATAAATAAAGCTTCTCTGAAGATCAGAGAGTAAAACAGTCCCACTGGTCAGCCTTACAGACCAGCACTGGTACCACAGACCTTTAATCCCAGTAGCCACACTAGTTGCCATAGAAATGGGGTGGTGCATGCCTTTAATACCAGTGTTGCACACCTTTAATCCCAGACCTAGAGAGGATTAGAAAACAGGGGGTGACAGCTCTGAGTCACAGTCTCATTCTAAGATTCCTGGAGGCAGGGTCATCATTTTCAGACTGAGGTTGAGGTAAGAGCCAGTGGCTTGCTGCTTTGTTATTTGGGTCCTCAGGTTGAACCCCAATTTCTTTTTTTAATTGTGCTTCAAAAAGCCATAAGTTCTAGGCCTAGGAGAAATCTGAATCTGAGGCCATAGATTGTTTTTGAAGCCATCAGTATTGCTATGAACTGTTGCGGTATGAAAGATTTCCACCCTAGTCCAGAATGGAGTATAATAAAGGTTTATTTATTAGGAGGTAAACTCACAGAAAGAGTAGTGATCTGCATTCCTTTGCATGCTCTTGGAATTGGAACGAAATCCAGCAGCCAAAGGGCCTGAGCATGCTTTTTGTCTGCACATATGAGACCACGCCCAAATGGGCCAGTATCTTAAAGGCTGTTGCCTGAAAGAGTTTCTATAGCACTTGCCCAAAAATTTTCACAGTAACACTCAATGCTATTTATTGGGCTGAAATTTTTCAATAATCCTACCATAGAAGAAAAGGTTTATCAAGTTTCGAAGATGAAATTTTCTGCTAGTGGACATGGAATGGAGAATATCTTCAACATACAATGTACATAATGCAATTTAAAAAACTGCACTCTTCTTCATGTCTTATATAAATATGTCTTATTTCCACAGAACTGCTGTTGAATAATCCTTCTGCACATTGTGAAAATGTGTTGGTCTCCTTGTTAATAAAAGGCTAACTAGATGATAGCTAGGCACAATCTTCAAGGCAGACAGAATGCTAAGAAAAAAGAGGGCAGAGTGAGAGGAGTCAGTATAAAGACAGAAAGGAAGCAGGACATGCTGGAGAGGTAAATGCCACAAGCCTCAAGGGAGCACATAGATTAATAGGAATGAGTAAACTTAAGTTGTAAAAGCCAGTTAGTATTAAGTCTAAGATATTGTTTGAGCACTTATAATTAATAATAAGTCTCTGAGAGATTATTGAGGGTGTGGCTGGCAGAGAAGAGCTGATTCTGGTTCTGATGAAAAACTCTGCCTACACACAACTGTTCTTTGAGAGTCACACCAGGAAGAAGCAAATTCAGAGACAGCTTTTGTTTCAGTCATTGCCCTACTTCCATGTTGATGTATAGCATTTTTATCCACTGAAGTCTTTTCTCTTGTTAGTGGTCAAACACATGCTCCTAGGTTTCCCCTTTTTAATCATCTTTGCTTAGTTAACTTGCTCCGGAACATTGAGTCCATCTTATTCTTTAGTTCTTAAATATATTTCATTATGAACATGAAGTTCATCAAACAACACACAAGACAGTTACTCACTGTTGATTGGTCATGCATGCCACAAAAAGATAACAAAAGATGTTTTCAGTCTCAGATTCAATATCTTCACTGCAAAGAAAAAGGAAGAAACTGAGGTGTAGGTAATTAAACAGAAGGCTAGGGCCACCCGGGATCTAGGTATCCTGGTCTTTCTTTTGTCCCTGCAGTAAAGTGAGAAGGTTTGTCCAAGTACTGTGGGATATTTCAGAAGAAGAACTTTGGAAAAGTTTGCTAAACATAGGATCCTTACTTGTGAACCTCCTATGTTTAGTTGGGGTGAATCTCAGTTTAAGAAGATTCTCTTGCATTTTGAACAGAAATTAATAACCCAATATTTTGAGCAAAGATTGAAGTAGTACAATTATTCCCACCTCTGCTCTTTTTAAGATAGCAGAGGAAAAAAAGAAGATTCTAAATGTCATCTAATGCTTGAATTTAGAATTCAAGAAAAAATGCTGCAGTCAAACAAAAATAGGGTTAACTGCCACAAAATGAGCGTATGGAGTCTGAATGGTGGGTATTTCTGAAGGACAGAATTTGCAATTCAATGTCAGCCACATAGCTTTTGTTGAAGGAAAAAATTAGAAAAACAGCAGATTCTACAGGGAAATCAGAGGCTGTTTATGCTTTATCGTTTGTATACAATAAAATACATTGGGAAGAAAAATTGATCCTGGTTCATTTTCTCATTTGAGTTTTATTCACCTAACCTCAGCTTCTTGGCTGAGGCCTGTACCATCCACGTTTATGTGAGAAGGCCTGATAGCCTATCCTTGCCTTTCAATAATTATAGGTCTCCCTTGGATATGTCTTTACAGGGGAATTTTATAAAGGTTTTAAAGATTTTTATTATGAAGGATTCAGCCCTTCTACAATTATTTGTTTTAAAAGTACTTTGTAGCCATTGCTAGTGGATAGTTATTGATCCCCTTACAAAGGGGAGGCTTACTCCTGTACACCTGCCTAAGTGCTGTACCTCAGCATCTCTTAACCTGATATAATAATGCTGAGAAGTCCAACCATTATTTTTATTGTTGAAAGGCCTTTTATCCCTCCCCCTTAATGGTCACAAAATAAGCTTTAGGTCTATGGACAATAGTAGTCACAAATTTTACATTGGTTTTAACAGATACATGGAAGGCATTGATGAATTTCCTGTGCACAATTAATAAAAACCCAGATACAGAAATTGGTGTTCAACTTGAAGGTCAGAAAAGCAAAACAGCCACTAGCTTTTACCTCTACCTTGGTCCAAAATGGTGATCCTACCTCCAGGAATCTCAGAATGAGACTGTGTCTGAGAACTGTCTCCTCCTGCTTTATATTTCTCTTTAGGGATGTGCACAGTTTCAACATTGACAAAATCTCAAAACTGAGCAGTACAGGTGGACACAAAACCCCATGCCTGAACCCATGCCTGAATACGAAACTATTTGTTACTGATACTTTCTGGAAAGATGATAATCAGTTTTCTCCCACGGAGTGTCTCTGGGTGTTTTAACACTCTCTATGGCAGACTCCATTCCCAGAAGTATGCAGCCAATAAAAATGAACTCCATGTTTTCTGTTTTGTTTCATTTTAGTTTCACGTGTGTGTTCTTTGTTTTGGTACTTTTGAGTCATAATGGTTTCCATTTTATGTTGTTTGTTTGTTTGCCTTGATTGTTACTTTTTTGTTTTGTTCTGCTTTTGAGAGAGATGAACACGAAGTTGGATACAGAACTAGCCTGAAAGGATATGGGAGAGGTTTGACAAGAGAAAAACATGATCAAAATATATTGTATCAACTAAATCTAAATTAGAAAAACATGAAAATATTAAAAAGCAATAATCTATGCAATTCATAAGGATTGATATGTTATTTAAATTAAAAGAATACTATTGGCTTAAAATATAATTCAGTGTGATAAAGTACAGTGATAAATGTAATAGTTCTTATTCATAGAAACTGCTCCATCTACTGCAGGAAAAGCAAATGTTTACAGAGGGTTAACATAGCATACACATGTGAAAAGACCTTCACGTGCTCTGAAGTTTAAATGAAACCCATTTGCATTAAGGAAGTGGTGACAATTTGAGCTGGAAGGTAAAGTGATATTCCAGAGGACAAATTTCTTAAAAATAAATCAAACTGAAGCAATGTCAGGGATGGAAAAGTGTGGAGAACACTGGGCACAAAGATAGTGGCAGTAGATTTAATGGGGTTGGAAGAATATAGGAGTTTAGCCTTGGGTCAGGTTTAATGACAGAAGAATTTGAATAGTAGAGAGGCATAGTCAAAGAACAGTTTAGAAAGATGAATTAGAAATACAGGAAAAAAGGAGGGACCACATGGAGATATGGAGGCCAGTTAGAAGGCTGATATAATAATCCATGTAGAGTGACTGAGAGAATTAAGAGGCTTATAGTGCATATTAAATGATGAGTCCAGATGTGAGAGAGGCTGATGCTGTTCTACGAAAGTAAACAGTTTTACAGCTATTAGTACTCAGGGAACATTGTAGTTTTTCTAAATTATTGTTATGTTATGCCCTATAAACCCAGCAAGCATTTTTATGTCTACATAAGAAAAAAATCATTTGTCAAATGCAAATTTCCTTAAAAAATAAGTTTCTTATGTATACACATTATAGGTTTGAAGACTGGGGTTAGAACTCAGATTGGTTTGATATTCACTGCTCTCCAGGTCTGTATTGTCTCAAACAGCAGCAGACATTACACAGCTTCATTCTGCCTGGTGCAGGGAGGAAAAAGAATAAACTTCATAGACAAGAGGCACGGATGAGAAAGGCTTTGCCAATGAATAGGAGAAAGCACTACAGTACAAGGGAGAAATCCTATGTACGGTGGGCCCTGGAGAAAATGGGCAAGGTATTAGCTAATATATAAAAGGAGGTAAATAAACAAACCTGGTTTTGTTGTCACTGCTGTTATTCTTAATTCTTTTTATTTTTTATTGATTTTTATTGAGCTCTACATTTTTCTCTGCTTCCCTCCCTGAGTCTCCCCTCCCCCTTCAATCCCCCCCCAAGGTCCCCACGCTCCCAAATTACTTAGGAGATCTTGTCTTTTACAAATTCCCCTGTAGATTAGACCTATGTATGTGTCTCTTAGTGTCCTCATTGCTGTCTAAATTCTCTGAGATTGCGATTTGTAGGCTGGTGTTCTTTGCTTTATATTTAAAAACCACTTATGAGTGAGTACATGTGATAATTGTCTTTCTCTGTCTGGATTACCTCATTCAAAATGATGTTTTCTAGCTCCATTCATTTTGCTGCAAAATTCAGATGTCATTATTTTTTCTGCTATGTACTACTCCATTGTGTAAATGTACCACATTTTCCTTATCCATTCTTCAGTCATAGGGCATTTAGGTTGTTTCCAGATTCTGGCTGTGACAAACAATGCTCCCATGAACATAGTTGAGCACATGTCCTTGTGGCACAATTGAGCATCCTTTGGATATATACCCCAAAATGGTATTACTGGGTATTGATGAAGGATGTTTCCTAATTTTCTGAGAAATCGCCACACTGATAATCCAAAGGGGCTGTACCAGCTTGAATTCCTACCAGCAATGCAGAAGTGTTCTCTTTCCCCCACAACCTCTCCAGCATAAGTTGTCATCAGTGTTTTTGATCTTGCTCATTCTTAACAGGTATAAGATGGAATCTCAGAGTTGTTTTGATTTGCATTTCTCTGATGATGAAGGATGTTGAACATTTCCTTAAGTGTCTTTCAGCCATTTTAGATTCCTCTGTTGAGAGTTCTCTGTTTAGGCCTGTACTCCATTTTTTTTATTGGATTATGTGTTATTTTGACCACCAATTTCTTGAGTTCTTTGTATATTTTGGAGATCATACCTCTGTCTGATGTGGAGTTAGTGAAGATCTTTTTCCATTCTGTAGGCTGTTGTTTTGTTTTGTTGACTGTGTCCTTTGCTTTACGGAAGCTTTTCAGTTTCAGAAGGTCCCATTTATTAATTGTTTCTCTCAGTGTCTGTGCTGCTGGGGTTATATTTACGAAGTGCTCTCCTGTGCAAATGTGTTCAAGTGTACTTCCCACTTTCTCTTCTATAAGGTTCAGTGTGGCTGACTTTATGTTGAGGCCTTTGATTAATTTGGACTTGAGTTTTGTGCATCTTGATAGATATGGGTCTATTTTCATTCTTCTATATGTCTATATCCAGTTATTCCAGTAGCACTTGTTAAATATGTTTTCTTTTTTCCATTTGATATTTTTTGATTCTTTGTCAAAAATCAGGTGTTTGAAGGTGTGTGAATTAATATTTGGGTCTTCGATTTGGTTTCATTGTTCCTCCTTTCTGTTCTTATGCCAGTACCAGGATGTTTTTAGTACTATAGCTCTGTAGTAGAATTTGAAGTCAGGCTTTGTGATGCTTCCAGAAGTTCTTTTATTGTACAGGATTGTTTTGGCTATCTTGGGTTTTTTGCCTTTCCATATGAAGCTGAGTACCATCCTAACAAGGTCTGTGAAGAATTTTGTTGAGATTTTGATGGGCATTGTGTTGAATCTGTAGATTGCTTTCGGTAAGATTGCCATTTTTACTATGTTAATTCTGTCTAACCAAGAGCATAGGAGATCTTTCCACTTTCTGGTGTCTTCTTCAATTTCTTTCTTCAAAGATTTAAAGTTCTTGTCATACAAGTCTTCCACTTGTTTGTCTAGAGTTACCCTGAGATATTTTATGCTATTTCTGGCTATTGTGAAGGGTGTTGTTTCTCTGATTTCTTTCCCAGCCCTTTTATCATCTGTGTACAGGAGGGCTACTGAATTTTTGAGTTAATCCTGTATCCTGCTACATTACTAAAAGTGTTTATGAATCACAGAATTTCCTTGGTAGAATTTTTAGGATCACTTATGTAAACTATCATATCATCAGCAAACAGTGAGAGTTTGACTTCTTCTTTTCCGATTTGTATCGGAACCTCCTTTTGGTGTCAAGCTAGGACCTCAAGAATTATATTGAATAGATATGGAGAGAGTGAACAACCTTGTCTTGTTCTTCATTTCAGTGGAATCGCTGCGAGTTTCTTTCCATTTAGTTTGATGTTGGCTGTTGGCTTGCTGTATTGTCTTTATTATGTTTAGGTATGTTCCTTGTATCCCTGCTCTCTCCAAGACCTTTATCATGAAGGGATGTTGTATTTTGTCGAAAGCTTTTCCAGCATCTAATGAGATGATCATGTGATTTTTATTTTTCAGTTTGTTTATATGATGGATTACATTGACAGATATTCGTATGTTGAACCATCCCTGCATCTCTGGGATGAAGCCAAATTGGTCATGGTGGATGATGGGTCTGATGTGTTCTTGGATTCGATTTGCTAGTATTTCATTTAGTATCATTGCATCAATGTTCATGAGTGAGATTGGTCTGTAATTCTCTTTCTTAGAAATGTTATTCAGTGGTTTGGGTATCAGGTAATTGCAGCCTCATAAAAAGAGTTTGGCAATGTTCCTTCTGTTTCTAGTGTGTGGAATAATTTGAGGAGTATTGGTATTAATTCTTCTTTGAAAGTCTTGTAGAATTCTGAGCTGAAACCATCTGTTCCTGGGCTTTTTTTGGTTGGGAGACTCTTGATGACTGTTTCTATATCTTCAGCAGTTATAAGTCTGTTTAATTTGCTTGTCTCATCTTGGTTTAATTTTGGTAAGTGATATTTATCCAGAAAGTTGTCCATTTCCTTTAAGTTTTCGGATTTTGTGGAGTAGAGGTTTTTGAAATATGACCTGATGAATCTCTGTATTTCTTCCATGTCTGTTGTTATGTCCCCCTTTTCATTTCTGATTTTGTTAATTTGGATATTCTCTCTCTGACTTTTGGTTAGTTTGGATAAAGGTTTGTCTTTTTTGTTTTTTTTCTCGAAGAACCAACTCTTTGTATCATTGACTCTCTGTATTGTCTTCTTTGTGTCTATTTTGTTGATTTCAGCTCTCAATTTGATTATTTTTGCCGTCTAGTTCTCTTAGGCAAATTTGCTTCTTTTTGTTCTAAAGTTTTCAAATGTTCTGTTAATTTACTAGTGTGGGATTTTTCCAGCTTCTTTATGTAGGCATTTAGTGCTATGAACTTTCCTCTTAACACTGCTTTCATAGTGTCCCATAAATTTGGGTATGTTGTGTGGTCATTTTCATTGTATTTTAGGTAGTCTTTAATTTCTCCCTTTATTTCTTCCTTGACCCATTGATGATTCAGGTGAGCACTGTTTAATTTTCATGTCTTTGTGGGCTTTCTGGAATTAGTATTGCTGTTGACTTCTAGTATTAAACCACAGTGATCTGATAAGATACATTGGGTTTTTCCAATATTTTTGCATTTGTTGAGGTTTGTTTTGTTACCAAGTATGTAGTCAGTTTTTAAGAAGGTTCCATAAGGTGCTGAGAAGAAGGCATATTCTTTTCTGTTTGGATGTAATATTCTATAGATGTCTGTTAAGTCCATTTGAATCATAACATTTGTTAGTTCCCTTATTTCTCTGTTCATTTTTTGTTTTACTGAACTGTCTTGTGGTGAGAGGGGAGTGTTGAAGTCTCTCACTATTAGTGTGTGGGGTTTAATATATGATTTAAGCTTTATAAGTGTTTCTTTTACATAAGAGGGTGCCCTTGTATTTTGGGGCATAGATGTTCAGTATTGAGATTTCCTCTTGATGTATTTTTCCTGTGACTAATATGAAATGATCTTCTTTGTTTCTTTTGATTGATTTTAGCTTGAAGTCTTTTTTGTTTGATATTAGGATAGCTACACCCGCTTGTTTCTTAGGTCCATTTGATTGGAATATTTTTTCCCAACCCTTTACTCTGAGACGATGTCTGTCTTTGAGATTTAGATGTGTTTCTTGTATGCAGAAGAAGGATGGATTCTGTTTTTGTATACAATCGGTTAGTTTGTGTCATTTATAGTTGAGTTGGGTCCATTTATATTAAGGGATATTAATGACCAGGAATTTCTATCTCCCGTTAATTTAGTTTTCATTGTTAGTGATGTTAATTTGTGTGTTTTCCCCTTCTTTGGGATTTGTTGCTCTGACACCATCAATTGTCTGTGTTTTTGTTGATGTAGCTAATTTCCTTGGGTTGGAGTTTTCCTCCTAGTATTTTATGTAGGGCTGGGGTTGTAGCTAGGTATTGGTGAAATATAGATTTTTCGTGGAATATCTTGTTTTCTCCTTCTATGATGATTGACAGTTTTGTTGGGTATAGTAGTCTGGGCTGGCATCCATGGTCTTTTAATGTGTACATAACGCTTGAACACGACCTTCTGGTTTTCATTGTCTCCAATGAGATGTCAGGTGTAATTCTGATAGGTCTACATTTATATGTTACTTGGCCTTTTTCCTAAGCAGCTCTCAATATTCTTTCTTTACTCTGTATAGGTAGTGTTTTGATTATTATGTGGCAAGGGGACTTTTGTTTGGATCCAGTATATTTGGTGTTCTGTAACCTTCTTGTATCTTCATAGGCATATCTTTCTTTAGGCTGGGAAAGTTTTCTTCTACGATTTTGTTAAATATATTTTCTGTGCTTTTAAGTTGAACTTCTTCTCCATCTTCTGTGCGTATTATTCTTGGGTTTGGCCTTTTCATGGTGTCTTGTATTTCTTGGATATTGTGGGTTAAGCTCTTGTTATAATTAATGTTTTCTTTAACTGATGTTCTATTTTCTCTATTGTATCTTCAGCACTTAAGATTCTCTCTTCCATCTTTTGTATTCTGCTGTTCATGCTTGTGTTTGCAGTTCCTGATCATTTTCTCATGATTTCTGTTTCTGTAACTCCCTCATCTTGTGTTTTCTTTATTGTCTCTACTGCAGTTTTCAAGTCTTAAATAGTTTATTTCATATGTTTGATTGCTTTTTCTTGGCTTTCTTCATGGGATTTGCTGATGTCTTCCAATGCTTGTTTATCTTTTCCCCCTTTTCTTTGAGGGAATTTCTCATTTCTTCTTTAAGAGTTTTAAACATTCTCTTAAAGTTATTGTTTAGGTCATTTTCTTCTGCTTCATCTATATTTGGTTTTTCAAGTCTTGCTGTTGTAAGGTCTTTAGGTTTTACTGGTGTTGTGTTGCTCTTTGTGGTATTGTGTGTGTTCTTACCTTTTCTACTCATCTTTTCCTCTAATAGGTGTGGTTGGGGCTGTCTGAGATTCTGTTGGTTAATCTTCTAGGTGCCAGTGAATCCAAAACTCAGATGGTTGTTCCTTGTGGTACAGTCAGTGCCACAGTTCTAGTTACCCCATTGGTTACTCTGTTTTCTTGGAGCTATCTCAGTGCTCCTGGACTTTGCTCTGCTCCCTTGGAGTTTGCTGTCTCAGGCTTTTTTGAGCCTAGGCTGCTGACTTTAACCTGTTTATGTAAATCCTGGTCTGGATCTACTCCTGCAGAGGTCCCTGGCTTGGAGTTGGTCCTGCAAAGGTCTCTGGCTCCAGTCTACTGCCTCAGAGTTCCCAGGCTCTGGGGCATCCAGAACTGAAGAGGACCTGGCCCAGGCTTACTCCCTTAGAATTCCCAGACTCACGCCACGACCCTCAGAGGTTTCAGGTTCCTGCCCATTCCCTTTGATGTCCCAGACTAATGCCTGGACCCACAGAGGTCCTGGCTCAGGCCTATTCCCTCTGAGGTCCAGACACTCACTCGTGGCCCTGCAGAGATCTCTGGTTCATGCCTACTCTCTCAGATGTCCCAGATTCATGCCCAGACTGGCAGATGTCCTGGCTCAGGCCTAGTTCCTCAGAGGTCCTAGACTAATGATCAGACCCACAGGGGTCCTAGCTTAATTCTACTCCCTTGAAGGTCCCGGATTCAAGTCCAGACCTTCAGCAGTCTCTGGCTCTGGCTCACTTGCTCAGCAGTTACTCCCCTGTACCTGTTCTGGTGGAGTTTGCTGTCTCTGGTCTGCTCTGGACCAGGTTGCTGGCTTAATCTTAGTCCACCAGTGTTCTAGGACTGGATTGTCTCCCGGCTCCTCCTCCTGTGGAGCTTGCTTTTTCAGGCCCATTCCGGCCTAGGTAGCTGGTTCAGTCCCACTCCTGTGGAATTTTTTGCCTCCTTATTTTTTTTTTCTTTTGAGACCATATCTGACTCTGTACTTCACAGGTCTCAAATGTCTCCTAACTTCCATTACCTTCTCTGATGTGTCTACTCTTTTGCTATAGTTATAGTTTGGCTACAGTTAATCTTTTATAAGTAACTACTGTGTCAGGACCTTTGATAAAACTTTATGGTCTTTTTTTTACTTAATTTGTGCAATGGCTGTATGAGGCAGAAAATAATGGGTTTACCATTATTACCAGAATTATTAGCCTTCCCATATTAGTATGAAACTAAGACTTATAAAAACTAAGCAGAATTTCCAGGGTGTGTTACTTGTCCATGGCTAAATATAGGTCACTGGTACTTAGTCATAGGTATGAACTATGAGCCTACATGCCTCCACATATAATCAACTATGTAATGTTTCATAGTTTACTTATGTGTTCCTTCTATTCAAGATAAAATATTTTTGGCTATTTATAAAATTTATAAAAGTATTCTTTCAAAAATATTGTTATCTGCCTCTCATATAATCATGGGAAATACAGCTATTTTGTCTTTTAAAATTTTTGTTGTAAAGGCACTGGTAGATGTAGATAAAGTATAAGAGAAAAAATAATGAAAACATGTATCTTTTAAAGTCCTCTTTTCAAAGAACACTTCAACAAACTATAAGCTCATGGATGGAAGTGTGGTGTGTGTGTGTCTGTGTCTGTGTGTAGTATAAGTGCACATGAATGTCTGTGTGTGAGTGTCTGTGTGTGTAGCATAAGTGAACATGTGTGAAGTGTAAATGCACATGTGTGTTAGTGTGTGTGTCTGTGGTGTCTAGTGTAAGTGCACATTTGTATGTGTGTGTCTCTGTCTGTGTAATATAAGTGTATGTGAGTGTATGTCTGTGATGTGTGGTGTAAGTGAACATGTGTATGTGTGACTGTGTGCAGTGTAAGTGCACATGTGTGTAAGTGCGTGTGTCTGCATTTTTGCAGTGTAAGTACACACATGTGTGTCTCTGTGTGTAATATAAGTGCACATGTATGTGTGTAATGTAAGTGCACATGTATGTATGTCTGTCTCCATGTATGAGTGTCTGTGTGTCTTTGTGTGTGTCTATGTGTGTGTGTCAGTGAGTGTCTATGTGTGTGCTTGTGTGTGTCTGTGTATGTGAGTGTCTGTGTGTGTCTCTGTTTGTAGTGTAAGTGCACATGTATGTGTAGTGTAAGTACCCTTGTGCGTGTGTCTGTGTGTGTGTGTAGTGTATGTGTATATATGTATATATTCTGTGTATAGCTTTCCAGAATTATTGAAAACAACTGCTAGTACATGTATGCTGTATAAGTAGGCCAAAAACAGTTGGGACTCTTACATTGCTTTTTGCTGATTTTCCCTAAATACAGACTAAACATTATGTGATATTTGTATAGAAACAAACTCTTCATCTTTGGAGTAGCTGTGAGACATTCATCATGTGAATATAATTTACTTCATTTGATTGACATTTAGAATTAAATATAAATAATAGCTTTGCATATATGTGTTCAAAAAATTGTAGGATGCTTTAAACATAAAATGTCAGATAGGTTAAATTGTGCAGATTTAACTAGGTCAGCCAGTTTCAGTTTCAGAGCACCATTCCTCAGTGGTTCATGTGGCTGATTTGCCTGCTCCTTTATTTCAGGCAAAACAATAAATACTTTGCTGTTTTCATTTTCTTTTCTTTAATTATGAGAAAATGTGGCAAAATTGGTCTCATCTATTTCTTTAGTGGTGTATTTGTTTCTCTGTCACTTCACAGATTAATTTTCTATGAAATAAATTTGTTATTCTGCCCAACTTCACACTTGTCAATAGACTTTTTCTTGACTTTAAGTGCCTTTCTTAGAAATTTTAGGTGTTTGTCCTGTGTACTACATATTAAAATCTCTCCTTTCACTTTTTGACTTTGAATATGATTCTAAATATTATGTAGAAATATTTATTTCATTTCTATGCTTAATAATCTTTGTCTGGGTAGCTTCTAACTTTATAAAATAGGAAATAATCTTTACAATTAAAGATACTTTAGTTTAAATTAAATTTTATTTATTTATTTAGTTATTCACTCATCTACTCCTTTTTAATGTGAATGTACATTTATTAAGGGAAGATCAGAAATAGCTTCTGAGTGTAGCAATACCTAAATTAAAGTTATATTTAGAGATATGAAAATATCCATAGAAGTTGTATATACTAATAGAACATTACATAATGTTTCAACATATGCTTACAGGATATGCTATTTAAATGACACTAACATAGTTTACATCGAAATATTTTCCTTTCTTTGTTGTAGAAATGTTCAAAGTAAATCTCTAAGATTTTTCAGCTATTCAATGTGTCATTTCTCTCTAGTTACTTTATTTATCCATGTTTTCTAATTTTAAATATCTTAAAATCATTGGACCTTGAAAACTTATGTTAATGTACAAACTAAGATGACACCTTGTCTCTAATGTCACCAACAAATATATGCAACTTAGTTTGAATTTCTATACCAATATATTTTTACTGTGTGCTTTTGTGCCTATTTGGAGAATGTGGACATGTCCCTAATTTGTTGCCTTTCTTTTGTCTTGGTGGCATAGTGAAAACATGACATTTATTGTGGCTTGCCATCTGATGCATAGAGACCTTACTTCTCCTTCAAAATGTTTCTGGCAATTTCTTGACTCTCATTTTCCAGACCAATTTTTTTTGCATATCTTCAAGTTACAAAGTAAACATTACATTAACACATTTGTTGAAATTACATGTCTATTTGGATTGATATACATCAATAGTTTACCTTTTATAATATCTTATGAAAGGGCAAGGGAAGTCACCCTTTTGTACAAGTCTTATTTGATTAGTAGGAGAGTTTGTATTTCGAGGGAGTTGATCTTTACTATTACACTAATAAATGAGAGTTTTCTCTTGCACTAAATGCATATTGACATAGCATGATTACAAGTGTTACTGACTTTTATTTGCAATTCTGTTTAATTACCTTATAAATTATCTCACCTCTAATTTGTGTCATTTTTCTGAGATTGTATTTGCACATAATCTTTTCATGTTGATAATAATTTTCTGTATCTGCTTTTTAAAAATAACATTGTCATCTTTTCTCCAAATGTAGTGGTGAATACTTTAAGAATATTTTGGGGGAGTTGTTTTAATAATTTCACTGAAATCTTTAATTTAACATACTTTTTGCCTTCAGAAGAGTTAAGTCTCAATATGGAAGAAAAGTTAGTTCTAAATTTTTCTAATCTGATATAAATGCCATTTTGTAAATGGAATATAGTTGTCAAATTATTCTGTGACATTTTCAAAATCTTTAAAATAGTTTACTTACTTTTACATTTTTAAAAAAGTATTATATTATTTTTAAGGTTTATGAGTGTATTTGTATGAATGTATGCCATGTGAGTACAGATATCTCCTCTCCATCTCCTTAAATTCTATTAGGTTTGGTCTTACTCCATACTCAAAGCTCTTTACATGCTATTTTAAACACATACATTTACTTTAAGAAATAAACTATGAAATTATATTTAAG
>PVIU01013770.1:0-54597 GCA_004026605.1 Ondatra zibethicus | reverse complement strand
AGATGGAGAACCCATCAACAATGACACCAGGACCTATCTCTTCTGCATGTATTATCTTTTTGAGAACCGAGTCTTTTTGAATGCACTCCTTCCTAGGCCGGGAGGGATGGGGGTGGGCCTTGGACTTCCAACAGGGCAGGGCACCATGCCCTCTTTCAAGGAAGAAGGAGGAGGGAGGAGGGGTGGGGAGGTAGTGGGAAGGGACCGGGAGAAGGGGAAGAAAGGTAAAAATTTTATTTCTTTAATTATGTTTTTGAATGGAAAAAATAAAACAATGTATGGAAAAAACAATTAAAAGTAATTTAAAAAAAAAGAAAGAAAGAAAGAAAGAAATGGAGGGAGGGAGGTCTTCATCCTTGGAATCAGTTGGCCCTGAGTTCACTTTCACCTGTTACTAGCTGACATAGACACGGAGATGCGTCACCAAAATCTCTTCAGGGAGTGACATGCTGCCCCAATTGTCACCTACTTAGAGTCTGTCCCAGCTGCAGAGTCACTCAAGGATCTGAAAAGGTAGCCAAAAGCCATGACTGACTTGAGGCAGAAGCCGAAAGGTGCTGCGATTACAGCCCTACCTGACAGTGACGTAAATCGCTCTAGAGCTCCCTCTGCTGTAAGTCGTAGTCCAATAGCGCTTATAATAAATTACACCTTTTCGATCTCTCTGCCCAATCTATCCTGCTTCTTGACTCCTCTTCTCCACCAATGTTAATAATTAATTCTCATATAAGTACTTTGTACATGAAATTCCCTCCTTAGAGTCGTGAAAGAACCACCCTGTGATGCTAGTAGAAATCGGTCTAACCTGCAACCTCAACAAAAACTCCAACTTTCCTAGACTTCCTCCTTCCCCTAAACATTAGGACATGGTTAGTTCAGGAGCAATTTGTGCCTCTCGGGCAATTTACAAACTCCAGCAAATCTGTGTTTAGCCTGAGCCCGAGAGTCATTCCCCTGAGATAAAGTCTCGCAGGCTACTGAGTTCTGCCTGATTGGTGGCTCTCAGAGTGGTTTTGTTGTCACTGGGGTCATTGTCCTCCTGGTCTTTATCTTCATTCTCAGTCACCTCACACTGGATGAAAATGTTTGCTTTTATTCACAATGTCACCCTTCAAAGTATAATCACCAGAGGTACCCTCATGACTCTATCACTAAAGCTCGAAGTCTGATTCAGGATGCTTTAAATACATAATGTGGAATTAATAATTATTGTTACAGCAACTAACCATTATTTTCCAGTAGATCTCAGCCATTAGGAACGCGATAGGCAACAGGTTGCTATAGTGCATTGTTCATCTCCTTTAGATAGCTATACTAGGAAGCAAAGAATTGATGAGAGAAACACATATTCAGGACTAAGTTCAAACAGGTTCAGCCAAATGCCCTAAGCTAAGAAACTTAATACACAAGCTAAGAAACTTAATACACAATTAATGTGTATCATGTAAAAATGCATTATAAAAAGAGTGTCTTTCATTGGCTATGTTGGTGTACACCTGTAATCACAGCTCTTGGGTGGTTGAGGTATGACCACACATTCAAGGCTAGCCTGGGCTACACAGCCAGATATCTCCAAACAAAGCATGGAAGAAAGAAGAAAAATAAGGGCATACTTTAGACTTTAAAATATGTGCACCAAAAAGAAAAGAACAAGATAGTAGATGCGGGAAGAAAAACTGTGATAAGAATATAACATATGAGAAAAAATACTTTCAATAAAAAAAAGAAAAGGGAAGCATGCTTTTTAATTGAAGCCAGGTGATGTGACTGATGCTCTTCAGATAGATCTGTCAGTGGAAGGTTATGACCGTTCTCTTGACCATAAGTTGAGAAAGGATCTGAATAAACCACAAGAGTCCGAACAAATGGGACTTCAGGCAGATAGGCAAAGGGTAAAAGCACTTGCCTGATGACCTAAGGTCAGATCTCTGCACCTCCTGTAAAAATCACAAGAACTGCAGTACACGTATGTGTAATTCCAGCCCTCCTGCTGGGAGATGGGAGATAGAGACAGAAGGATCCCCTGGGAACTTGCAGAACCGTAACTGGAGTAAGTTGGGAGGCAAAGACCAGCTACCAAGATTGTCCCCTGACCTCCATACATATACCTGGGCATTCGAATATCTATGCACACAGTTTCAAAAAATAGAATAAAAGGGGTTCCAAATTAGCTATGAATAAATACTATATCCCCCAGCTCTTCAGGGTCCCTTGAGCTACCATTGGTAACTTTCCAGAACCTCTCATTGGGTTAGCCATGATGCTAAATATTCTATGAATAAGAAGCTGGGAAGAGCTTCTTGTCTCAATTCTCAAGGGCAGATATCCTCTGTGCCCAGTGACGAACTCTCCAATAACAATTAATCTGTTGATATTCATAAGCAGAATAGTGCTCCCTTTATGTTGTCGTTACTGTTTCATGAGATCTTCCACTGTCTACTTCTGTCCCTACCTTTTAGAAACAATCTGAGATGCTGGAGAGATGACTCAGTGATTAAGAGCACTGGCTGCTCCTCCCGAGGACCTGGGTTTGATTCCCAGCATCCGCCTGGCATCTCACAACTGTCTGTAACTCCACTTCCAGGCGATCCAACACACATATGCTGTACATACACACGTAGACATAAAACTCATTCACACAAAATAAAGGTTAAAAATTTTTAAAAATTAGCCGGGCGGTGGTGGCGCATGCCTTTAATCCCAGCACTTGAGAGGCAGAGGCAGGCGAATCTCTGTGAGTTTGAAACCAGCCTGGTCTGCAAGAGCTACAAGGACAGGTTCCAAAGCTACAGAGAAACTCTGTATCGAAAAACCAAAAAACAAAAAACAAAAAAAAGAAAGAAAATTGATACAATCTAGCAAGTTTGTATCTAAAGTTATTATCTAGAAAGTCGTGGCATTCCAAGACAAGTGTTTCTTACCTTCTAGACTGAATTCTAGGGCAGAATGACACAGAACAGCATGGGAATAAAAGACTTAAGGAGACCACAGTGATGCCAAAACAAACCTAAGTGCCTCAATAACTGCTTACTTGTAAGAGGTAAATGAGAGGAATGAAACGTCCTGTTGAGAGTGCTTCTTAGAAGGAAAATAGCTGGCTCTTTGTGTAGAAGAAGCCAAGGTCACCTTCTAAATGCTGAGTTGAGATGGGCTGCAAAGAAGAGAGCCTGCGTTCTGGGGGCAGGGAAGCAGATGACTGGATTCTCCTTCAGTCCCCTTTCCCCACGCAGAACCAGTCATTTCCATTTTGGAGAGAAAGCCACTGTACTTCTGAAATGTAATACATTTTATTCCCAATCCCCAGTACTTAGGCTTTTCAAACTGAAGATTTCAACCCATTAGTGAGTCATGAAATCAATTTAGCATATTTTAATGAAAACACAATAGAATAAAACAGAATAGCTCAGGATGCATCACACATGGCACAATTTCATTTGTGCACATTGTTTCCATTATAAGTATGCATATCTGAGTGAAGTCTGTGGCTGTGTCAGTATATGGGGATGTGGGTGTTGGGGAATAGCTTAAAAAGTATTTCTGGGGCCTGATTTTTTTATAAGTTTGAAAGCCCCGGCTCTAAATTAATTAAGAGAAGCTACTAGCCCTCATGCTTACAAACCCACATATATATCAGAACCTAGGCTTCAGGATCACAACTCTCACAGGCATTGGGAGACTTACGGAGGGCCCTGTGTCTGCACGCCTCCTCAGAAGGAAGGGCTGTGACAAAGCCACCAGCTAACGTGGCTTCTCACACTTCTGTCACCTGAATTAAAAACAGAAGTAAAGATAATTCTCCGAGGTCCAGGCACTCCCTGACATACCTGGCACCTCAGATATCTCCAATTACTTACTGTGTATCTAACGCCTGTTTCAACACGCACTGCTCTCGGGCAAACATCTGCTTAATATGCCTAGCGGCACACCTGGAACGAAGGCAATGATCAAGAGTCCGTAAAGGTGGTCAGGGTTTTAACCATGGATTCCTACACAGAAGAAAAGGACTCCACTTCTGCACTTTGATGGGAGGAAAACCACTTCACCTTCAAAAATGCACAGCTCATGACCTTGCCTGGGGACGGGAGGAGTTACATCTTTACTTGCATGGATGTCTAATAAATTATTTAGCATGCGCCTCTACTATGTAGGACACAAATTTTCACAAAAATAGAACTTTGTCAACATCAGGAATTATCAGAACAAAACTCACAGCTATTTTATAGTACATTAGAGTTACTGTGACTATCTAGAAGTGTTATTTGAGTGTAATACTGCTTCAAATTAAGGAACATATTAGATTTTCTGCTACACCTTATTATTTAATGTGCTAATGGAGATATAAATTATAACTTTTCATTTTTTACCTAAATTTTGATAAAAAGTGCTTTTCAAGGAAGCTTGAGATGGCTTATGTATTTTGTACCATTATACTCGGGAATCTACAGTTTTTCCAGATATAAAAGTGGTACAGGGTATCCATGATGACTAAAGGGATTTCTTAGAAGGATCAAGGCACAAATGAGCATAATTACCCAGCGTAATCAGCCATGGAGGATGATCGGAGCAAATTATGAGTTATTGAGTCTGTGTACATCCTACGTACCTGGCCTACCAAGAGATTCTTAAGAAAATCTTCAACTGTCCCCTCTAGTAAGGCTAACAGCACAGCACAGAGAAGAGACGAGCACTTAGAGTCACTTTAAGACTGTAAGTCCTGGCACTGTGCTTTCCATCCTGGTTCTTTCTACTGCTACTGATTTCCTGCATGCCCAGGTCAAAGGCGACATAAAGATAAGCATTAAGTCAAGCTGCAAACTATAGTCTGACACTGAAGTCTGTCTGGGGCACATATAGGCACTGGCAGGAACTCAAGGCGCTCCCCATCCATGTGACAGACCCTGGGTTTCATGAGGGTGAGCATTCTAAACTATAAAGGAAGACACCATGGTTACAGTTTTTATTTTTCCATGTATGGAGCATATGTGTGTTTATGTGGTGTGTGTACTTGTAAGGGTGTATGCAGAAACAAGGGGCAGACAGTGGATGTCTCTCTCAGTCACCCTCCACCTTATATTTTCTGAACTAGAGTCTCTCACTGAAGCGGGAGCTCATTGATTGCTGTGTCTATTGGCCAATGAGTTTCAGCTGCCGACCTGTCCCTAACCCCACCCCAGCACGCATCCATACCCAGCTTCATGAGTTCTAGAGATAAAAATTTAGTTCCTCCTGGCTGTATGGCAGACACTTTACTGACTGAGCCATCTCTCCAGCTCTGTTTCATATTTTTTTTTTAACAAACTTAGAGTTAGGAAGGTGATTTACTCTCTTCAGGAGTAGACTCAGACATGTATCCAGCCTATTCCCTATACTCTGACAAAGTGCCCTCAAATCCTACCAAATAAAGCTGCCTACTTGTATCATATTACTAAAGGCCTCTTAATTATATTTTCCAAAATACTTGTAGATGAAAGCTCAACTAAGTAAATATTATCTGGGAGGAATTGTAGGAGATATTCTCTTCTGGTTCTACAATTAAATCAACTTGGTTTCTGCATCTAGACTTTCTTCCATGGAGATGAGTGACCTTGGAGAGAAAGGGTAGGAAAACAACCATATTCTGAGTAGTGTTCTGTCCCAGTGTGTATTGGGTGATGAGCACGGCTCCCATAGTCCTTTCCACTATTTCCACAACAGCATCCATGATCTACACACAGACACTGCTGAGGAATAATGGTGGTGGTCGGAAGTACGCCTAGGGTTGTTCTCTGCGCTGGTTTTCCTGGACTCTTGACTCTTTTTTTTTCACCTTGTGGTGTCTGGCAAGCTCTACCTGGCTTCTCCCTCTCTGACCTACAGACTGAAAAATCAGCAGAGCCAATTCAGGCAACTTCATGGCCTACATTTCCATCCTTCAGGAATTCTGCTCTGTCATGCCTGATGACATATCTCACAAACTGTTATCTCATATATTTGGTACGGTTTACTTTCAGTAGAAAAATTAATATTTACTCAAATTTTTGATCAAGTATCTTGTTAGATATACACCACTAAAATCAGTGTCTTGTAATTTTACTATATTCTTTAGTGAGGTGAATTTTTTAGTTAGAATTAATAAAGCTATTTTCTTTAGGAGGGTTGTTTTATTTTTTTATTCATTTTACATACCAATCACAGATCCCCTCCCTCCCCTCCCTTCCCATCCCCCTTCCTCCCTCCCTCTCCATCTACTCTTCAGAAAGGATAAGGGCTCCTGTTGGGTTGTCAACAAACCCTGACACATCAAATTGAGGCAGGAATGGTGTAGGAGGTCCTTCTGTTTGTGTGTTGCTTTCATTGATTAATTAATAAAGAAACTGCTTTGGCCTGATAGGGCAGAACTTAGGTAGGTGGAGAAGACAGAAATGAATGCTGGGAGGGAGAAAGCAGAGTGAGAGAGAACCGTCATGGAGCTGCCAGAATCAGACATGCTGAATCTTTCCCGGTAAGCCACAACCTTGTGGTGATATACAGATTAACAGAAATGGGTTAAATCAAGATGTGAGAGTTAGCCAATAAGAAGTTAGAGTTAATGGGCCAAGCGGTAATTTAATTAATACAGTTTCTGTGTGATTATTTTGGGTGTAAGCCAGGTGCCCGGGATGAAAAGCAGGCCCTCTCTCCATCAACACAGGACCAAGTCCCTTCTCCCTGCATCAAGGCTGAGCAAGGCATCCCACCATAGGGAATGGGCTCCAAAAAGCCAACTCATGCACCAGGGATAGATCCTGGTGCCACTGCCAGGTGCCCCACAAACAGACTAAACCACATAACTGTCATCCATACACAGAGGGCCTAGTTCACCCCATCCAGGATCCCCAGCTGTCAGTCTAGAGTCCATGAGCTCCCAGGAATTCCAGTCAACTAACTCTGTGGGTTTTCCCATCATGATCTTGACCTCCCTTGCTCATATCATCCCACCTCCTTCTCTTCAACTGAACTCTTAGAGCTCTGCCTGGTACTTGGCTGTGGATCTCTGCATCTGCTTCCATCAGTACTGGATGAAGGTTCTATGATGACAGTCAGGGTAGTCACCAGTCTGATTACAGGGGAAAGATCATTCAGGCATCCTCACCACTATTACTTGGAGTCTTAGCTGAAGTCATCCTGGTGGATTCCTGGGAGTTTCCCTGAGTCACCAGGTTTCTCCCTTACCCCATAATAGCTTCCCTCTATCAAGATACCTCTTTCCTTGCTCTCCCACTCCATCCCTCCCCCAGCTCAACCATCCCATTCCCTCATTAAGCCTCCATTACCCAAAACAACCTAAGAGAATATTCAACAGAGAACAAATGAAAAAACATAGGTAGGCTGATAAAACGAACACAAACTCCGGGAGGAATACTGGAATGCTGTAGAGTTCATGCGGCAAGCACATGCTGAGTCACACAGTCCTCTCTTTTCCTCCCACGTCACTGCTGTCCTTCATAACAGCTACAGCTGCTTAACGGGGACACCGAGAAGATAAACCTGGATCAATTGGTCCCATTGATGCTCTGGCTACATTATGAAAATTGCCCCAAATCCACGCCAATGATGTGCTGTAGAATTCAGAAAATGAGAATGTCAACAAACAATATAAAAATGAGGGTTGCTTTTTCACAAAATGTATCCCATTCAATTATTCTGTCAGGCAAAGCTGGATTCCTCTTATGTAGGACAGATTGTTTGTGGCATGATAGCAAAGTATATATTTTATGGGCAACAACAAAGTCTTATTGGTATACAGTCTCATTACAGCTAATGATGCTTAATGACTCTTGAATCTGGTGACATTTTCATGCTTTGGGAAAGCCATAAGAGAGATGGATTGATCAAGTAAAGAGAATTCAAAAAGATGAGTCACGTCATCAGACTCTGCCTGGTGCCCAGGATCTATAGGCACCGTCCTCACAGTCATAGCCATCAGACCCTTGGCTTCAAGTCTCTTTATCAGTAAATCCAAACTCAGAAACTACAGATGCAAAGGAATTTTATCCGTGGCCTGATAATTGCAATTCAGGAAAATATAGATTCAGACAGCTTTGAATGAGTACACCAAAGAAGCTAGATTGCTGGCTAGATAATCAACAAGGCCCAGAGCAAAATGAAGGGGCAGCCCAATTCCCCATGGAAGTCTCCCTTTCCTGTGTGCCCATTTCCCCAGCATCTGGTAAAAAGGTTACCCTCAATGGTTTGCAGCCTACACATCAAAAAGCAATTAATCCAGATCAAAGGTAGCTGAAAGGCCTTCATTAAATAGCCCACCCAAACCTCTATAATATTGGCAACCCAAGAAACAGACTCTAATAGCTTCACTTACCCAAAATACTCTTCAGAACCAGCACACAGGATCCTGCTGGGGTGCACAACAACAAAAGGCCCTGATCCTGCTTTTTCTTCCCCCTGCTTATACACCTGAGTGGCAAAGCTAGTGATAGCTATTGGGTGATAGAGAGTTTTTAGCAAGAGTCTATAAAAGTGTTGTCATTAGGATTTCAATGGCTGTGATGAAACACCATTACCAAAAGCAACTTAAGGAAAGGGTTTATTTAGCTTACACTTCCACATCACTTTCATCATCCAAGGAAATCAGGACAGGAACTCAAACGGGAAGGAACACAAAGGCAGGAGCTGATGGAAGGGCCATTGAGGAGTGCTGCTTAGTGACTGATTTCCCCTGGCTTCCCCAGCCTGCTTTCTTTTAGAGCCCAGGACTACCAGCCCAGGGATGGCACCACCCATGATAGGATGGACCCTCCCCCAGCAATCACAATCACTAATTAAGAAAATGCCCTAAGGCTTGCATGAAACCCATATGGAGGCATTTTCTCTATTTGGGCTCCTTCCTCCCCAGTAACTGTAACTTGTGCCACATGTCACCTTGGCAACACAAAGAGGGAGGGAAGAAGTGAGAAGTGTGGTTTGCCATGGGCTAAGGCACCAGTCCTCAGAGCATGTTTTCTTGTCTTATAAACATTCACTTACAAAACACGACCTCAAACTTTACAATTTAAGAACTTCAAGAAGCTACTAGAGCATTAAATTCCTGCTGCACCACTATTTCTTAAGCTACTCGATGCCACTAAACCCCTGAGACCAAACAGAAATGGAAACACAATATACCCGAACCTTTGGGACATTACAAGAGGGAGCTCTAAGAGGTGGTTTATGGTGACAAATGCTTACTTTCAAAAAGGAAGAAAGATCTCAAATGAACAACTGAAAGTTATTCCTCAAGAAATAAAAAGAACTCACTAAACTTAAAATTACCAGAAGAAAGGAAATATAGAGATAAGAGCAGAAACAGATCAAAGAGAGAATAAAGTTATTTTTAATCAGCAAAAACTAACAACTCGGTTTTTATATAAAATGAACAAAATGGACAAACCTAAGAGATAGGTTCCAAACAAATGAAATCAGAAAGAAAGGTAAAGCCATTACAATGTATGCCTCAGAAAAGAACACTATCATAAGGAACTGTTACAAACAATTATATGCCAACAAATTGGATAACCCACAGGAAATGAGTAAATTGGTAGAAGCACATAATCTACGAAGATTGAATTGGGAAGGCTAGAAAGGCTGAATAGATCAATAGTAAATAAAGACACTGAAGTAGTAATTAAAAATCTTTTGACAAACAAAATGTCAGTACCAGGTGGCTTTGTGGAATTAATACTAGCCAATCCTTTTTAAATACTTACAAAAAATAGAATTATAAAGAATATGTGCAGTTTGTTGTAGTGGCAAATAACAATCTAATACCAAAGCCAGACAACAACACAACACAATTAAAAACTACAGGCCAGTATTTCTGATGTTGATGCAAAAATCCTCAGTAAAGTACTACTATATCAAATTCAACAACACAGAAAAAGCTGACATATCACAACCAAGAAGATTTATTCCTGAGATAAAAGGTTGATCTTATATTTACAAATCAGTTAATGAATTACACAACATTAACAGGATGAACAAAAAAGAACTTTGACATAATCATCTCAATATCTGCAGCAAAGCATTTGTCAAAGTGGAACACATTTTCATGATTTAAAAAGAGAAGAGAACCTAGTGAGATGATTAGGTGGGATCTCAATGAACAAGAGCGCTTTCTGTGGAAGCATGAGGACCTGAGTTCAAATCCCCAGCATTCACGTAAAGGGCAGGCATGACTGTACATACCTTGTAACACCAGCATTGTGGGGCACAAACAAGTAGATCCAGGAGCTTGTTGGTTAGTTAGCCTAGTCAAAATGGTGACAGACCCTGTCTCAAGGCATTAAGGCAGCAAATTTAGAGAAAAACATTTTTTTCTTTGTTTGTTTTCATTTGTTTGATTTTTGTTTTTTGAGACAGGGTTTCTCTGTGTCGCTTTGATGCCTGTCCTGGAACTACCTCTTGAAGACCAGGTTGACCTTGAACTCACAGATCTGCCTGCCTCTGCCTCCTGAGTTCTGGGATTAAAGGCGTGTGCCATCACCATCCAGCAGAGGAAAACACTCTTAGTATGATGCTATGGCTTCCAGGTGTGCACATAAAGGGCTCATGTACTCACATACTTAAGTGCACGCACCTTACACACACAAACACACACACACTCACCACTCTCATACTCCCCTACCCTGACTACACACACACAAAGAAGAAAAGAAATCTCTTAACAAACTAGGTGTTGAAGGAAATTTCTTCCATGCCATGAAAATCTAAGTATTTAGAACTCACAATTAACATCACAATTGAAGGAGAGAACTATGTGCTTTTCCTGTGACCTAGAGCACAAGACAAGGCTGTCACTCTTCCACTTCTAATCAGCCTAGAACTTGAAGCATGCAAGAGAAGCCACACAAGAAAAGGAAAGAGAAGGCACCCAAATCCACTGAAAACCCTAAATACTCCCCAAACAGAACAAATTCAAAAACAGAAAAACCGTCTGAACTAGCCATTGAATTCAGTAAAGTTAAAGGGATTCAGTAAAGTTTAAAGGATTAAATAAAAAGCTACAACATACAAAAATAAATTGCAATTTTAACACCAGTAATTACCTCCCTGAAGAAAATGGTCTCATTTACAACACTAACAAAACATAAACTTATTAAAGAAGTGAAAGATCACTGAAAGCAAAATGCATCTAAATGAAAGAAACTGAAGAAGACAGAAATAGGTGAAAAGACATCTTATGTTCATGAATTAGAAGAATCAACATTATTAAGGAATCCATTATTATTAAGGAATCTACCCAACATAGCATATACGCTCAGTATAATCCCTGTCAAAATGCTAATGACCACTTTCCCAGAAAACAAAAATAGCAATTCTGAAACATGTAATGGAGAGCCAGAGCAATCCTGAGGTTGGAAGAAAAAGAAAAAAATCAAAAATATTACAAAGCTATAGTAATCAAAATAATGTGGCACCAGAATAACAGCATACATTTAGACCAATAGAGCAGAAGAGAGAACCCATACGTCAATCAAGACATAGACCCACAAAAGGCACCAAGAAGAAACAATGGTAGAAGGATGAGCTTTAGTACATAGTCTTGGGGAAATTGGATATCTGAATGTAATGAAATTGAACTTGTACCTCACATGCAAAGCAACTAAAATTGAATTAAAAGCAGAAACATAAGAGAGGAAGCCATACAACTACTAGAAGAAAAGGATCTTTGCCATTGGTCTTTGTGATGATGAGTTTAGACAGAACTCCAAAACATAGGTCATGAAATGAAAAAGATTGTGTCGAACTAAGAA
This sequence comes from Ondatra zibethicus, assembly GCA_004026605.1. Classification (NCBI taxonomy): domain Eukaryota; kingdom Metazoa; phylum Chordata; class Mammalia; order Rodentia; family Cricetidae; genus Ondatra; species Ondatra zibethicus. The sequence continues at coordinate 42,829 of PVIU01013770.1, read as the reverse complement.
GCTATTTTGTAACAAAGGAAATCATTAACTAAAAAGGCAGCTGATAAACTGGGACAAAATGTGTGTGATCTACATCTCTGAGAGAGTCTAGCTGGAAGTCTTTTCTCTGTCCCACCCAGCTCCACTGGACCAGCCTCTTGTGAAATAATCATTCGGAGGCTTAATATTAGTTATAATTGTTTGGCCAATGGCTCAAGCTTCTTACTGGCTAGTTCTACATATAAATTAACCCATTTCTAATAATCTGTGTATTGACACATGCCCCGTGGCTAATTTTACTCCTCCAGTAGCTGCTGGCATCTCCCTTGACTCTGCCTTCTTTCTCCTTATATTCAGTCTGACTTTACTACCTAGCAATATTCTGCCCTTCCAGGGGCCAAAACAGTTTCTTTATTAACTAGTGATAATAAAACATATTCACAGCATACAGAGGGGCATCCCACATCAAGAAGGATTAAGTATAAAGTATATAAGTAATTGACCGGATTCAATACAAAACATAAAAACCTCAGTTTTAAAATGGGTGAGTTACTTGAGTAGATATTTCTTGAAAGAAAATCATAAAACATCAACAGTTGTTCAACAAGGTATTTGTATCACTAATCATTGAAATGCTAAAGAAAAGCATAGATATTACCTCATATCTGTTACAATGGCTTTTACCTAAAGTGCAGCAATATTAAGGGTTGATAAAAGTCTAGAGGAAAGAGAATGCTTGTACATAGTCGGTAAGAATTCAGATGGGTGCAGCTACAGAGGGTAATAGTATGGAGAGGGTAATAGTATGGAAGTGCCTAAAGACGTTAAAAATAGAACTATAATGTGATCCAAGAATCCCCTTGGGGAACCATACCTAAAAGAAACAAAGTGACTACATTACAAAGAGATTCAGTGAAACCAGAAGAGTAAAGGGGGACCATTGGCATGATTGGGAGGTGGGAAAGCTTTTTAGCATCTCATTCTTTCTGATGCTCACTGCGTGGTTAATCCCGCTTCCACCACGATTCCCTGTGCTCCTGTGTTTTACCGAGATTCTTCTCATAGGATCAATCTGTAAGTACCATAAGTCCTTCCTTGAATCTTCCTATCCAAGTGAAACTTTGATGCTATTGAAATAATCTTGAAAGACCATACACAGGGATTCTACTCATTTTCAACATAATTTTCTTCTACAAACTTTCCCACCCCTATGTTTTGCTTTTTGGTCTCTTCTGTTTTGCTAGTAATCTGTTCTGCCTAGTTTTAAGTCAGCTTTACACAGACTAAAGTCATCTGAGTGAAGGGAACATCAACTGAGAAAAAAATCACCATAAGATCAGGCTGTAGGCATGCCTATAGGGCCTAGCCCATTGTGGGTGGTGCCATGCCTGGGCTGATGGTCCTGGGTGCTATAAAGAAGCAGTCTGAGGAAACCATGTGGCACAGGCCACTAAGCAGAATTCTTCCATGGGCTCTGAATCAGCTCCTGCCTCCAGGATCCTGCCATGCTTGAGTTACTGCCCCGACTTCCTTCACTGATGAACTGTGACAGAGAAGAACAAGTCAAATCAACCCTTTCCTCTCTAACTTGCTTTTGGTCATGGTGTTTTGTCACAGCGATAGAAACCCTAATACATAAATCATCTATTTTTTTTCCTAACTTTTTAAAGATGGGGTCTCCATATAGCTCTGGCTGTCCTGGAACTCATCATTTAGACCAGGCTGCCCTCAAACTCACAGAGATCCACCTGCCTGTGCATTCCTAGTGCTGGGATTAAAGGCATGAACCACCAAGCCTAGTTAAAGTTTTTGAGACTTCCTCTTGTCTAATAATTACACCACCAACCTCTTTAGTCATCGTCCATGTTTTTCCTTTATTCTTGCACAGAGATTGCCTTCTTAATTGGATTATTCAAGTGAGTAAACTATTATTTACTGGTTGTTATGTGTTACTGAAGGCTTAGAGCATTATTAAGCTTTCATTATATTCTTTTATTTTAGTTTTGGTGTTGCTGAGTTAGATTTGAGGTTAGTGTTTTTGCTTTCTGGGTTTTTAATTTGTTTGCTTATTTTTGATTTGTTGTTGATGGTAGTGGTTAGTATGCTCTCTTTCCTTTTATCATTTTATAATTCTTTACAGTGAATATTAAGTTCCTTGTCCTCTAGTATTTCTTTTTTAGTACCAAGTAACATTAAATTCACATATATTTTCCTGTGTTCTATTATTTAGACTTGCACATCATTATTTTCCTTGCCAGATTTTATATGCTCTATAATCAGAGCTAACTTATGAAGAAATTTTCAATTAAATTTGCAATAATATCAAAAAGAAAAGAATACTTTCAATGAATTTGTCCAAGAAATCGCAGTAATTTTATACTTTCAAAATATCACTGAACATAATTCAGTGAGACAAACAAATGGAAAAACATTATTCTTCATAGGTTGAAGATCTTAACATTGTTGAGATGATAATATTCCTGAAAGTAATCAACAATCCCCTGTAATATCTATGAAAATCTATTGACCCCTTTTGTAGAAGTAGAAAAGTAGATCCTTAAATGCATATGTAGTTTAGAGCAATTCTCAAATAATAAAAACAATAAAGTTGGGGGACTCATGCTTTTGGATTTTAAAACATTGCAAATATGCAACAATCAAAGAAGCGTGATGCTGACATAATTATGGATATGTATATCATTGTAATAACACCCATAAATAATCCCATACAACAGTGGTGAGTTGATTTTCAATAGCAATGTCAAGAACATACTGTTAGTATTCACACATCTGTACTGTCCTGACCTTGGTGTAAATGTCCTCAGCCCTAGCCACTAAGAGCATTCACTGTGTTCCCTTTTAAAAGGGCCTTGCCCACCTCCTATCTCTCCCTCTTTTTCTCTCTCTCTCTCTGTATGTCTCTTTCTTTCCTCTCTCCTCTCTCCTCTCTCTTCTCTCTTCTCTCTTCTCTCCTCTCTCCTCTCTTATCTCTTCTCTTTTGTCCCCAGAGGCTGGTCTCCCCTCTCCCCTCCCCTTTTCCCATTCAGTTTCTCCCAATAAAAACCCTTCCACCTAAGTTCTGCCTCATGGCATGTTTCTCCCCACTGCTTTCTCTAAATTATAACACACACAACTGGAAAAATATTCACGTTAGATGTGGCAGTAGATTCATGTCTAGAGAGGACACCAAAAGCACAGGCATAAAAACCAAATATAGAAAATGTAGCTTTGATAATATTTAAAATATTCATTTAGTGATACTAAAATATAGGAAATAAAACTACAACCACCAAATGAGAGACAATATTTACAAACACTACGTCTCATAAGAGCCTACTGTGCAACAAGGGGAGCCCTAAGAAAAACATATAGATCCACCTGGAAAGGAGAAATAGACAAGATCGCCTGACAAAACTGAGAGCATGGGGCTGGGGAGAGAAGGGGGTGGAAGGGAAGAGGAGAAGAGAAGGGGGAAGGAGAACTTGAGGGAACAGGAAAGTCGAGATAAAGGAAGGACAGAGATGAGAGCAAGGAAAGAGACATTTTCATTGAGGTAGCCATTATGGGGCTAGCAAGAAACCTGGCACTAGAGAAATTCCCAGGAATCCAGAAGAATGACCCCAGCTAAGACCCTAAACAATAGAGGAGAGGATGCCCAAACTGGCCTTGCCCTGTAGTCAGATTGGTGACTATCTTAAATGTCACCATAGAACCTTCATCCAGCAACTGATGGAAACTTCGGAGCACTTGACTGAGCTCCCAAAGTCCAGTTGAAGAGTGAGAGGTGTAAGAATATGAACAAAGTGGTCAAGACCATGGATGGGTACACACACTGAAACAGTCTACCTGATCTAATGGGAGCTCACCAACTCTAGGTGAGCTAGGAAGGACAGGGAAGGAAACAGCATAGGTCCAAACTAGTCCCTCTGAATGTGGGACAATTGTATAGCTGGGGCAGACTGTGGGGCCACTGGAAGTGCCACCACGATTTATCCCTACTGCATTACTGGCTTTTTGGGATCCTATTCTCTTTGGATGGATACCTCTCAGCCTAGACATAGTAGGGAGGACCTTGGTCCTTCCCCAAAGCAAAGTGCTTTACCCTCTCTGAGGAGTGGATGGGGGGTGAGGTGGTATAACATGAGGACCTGCTTGTTGGGGTTTCTGTCCTGCCTGGTTCCAGCAGTCACTATGTCCCAAAGAAAAATCACACAGAGTTCTCCATAAGTTATAAACTTATTGGCCCATTAGCCCATTAGCTTCTTATTAACTCTTATAACTTATATTAACCCATTATTCTTATCTATGTTAGCCACATGGCTCAGTACCATTTTCAGCAGGGCAGGTCACATCCTGCTTCTTCGGTGTCTGGACAGGACTGCGGAGGAATGGGCTTCCTCCTTCCCAAAATTCTCCTGTTCTCATTGCCCTGCCTCTACTTCCTGTCTGGTTGTCCCACCTATACTTCCTGCCTGGCTACTGACCAATCAGTGTTTATTTAAAACATAATTGACAGAATACAGAATTGTCCTGCACCAAGGTGGGATGGGAAAAGGTGGAGGAAATGGGAGGAGGGGAGGGAATGGGAACTGGGATTGGTGTGTAAAATAGAAAAAGATTGTTTTTTTTCTTCTTAAAATAAATAAAATTGGGGCTGGAGAGATGGCTCAGAGGTTAAGATCATTGCCTGCTCTTCCAAAGGTCCTGAGTTCAATTCCCAGCAACCACATGGTGGTTCACAATCATCTTTAATGGGGTCTGGTGCCCTCTTCTGGCCCATAGGCATACACACAGACAAAATATTGTATACATAATAAATAAATAAATATTTTAAAAAAATAAAATTAAAAAGAAGAGCCTACTGTGCATAATATAAAGGAATTATCCCCAGCTCTCATCTTAAACGAAATGAAAGATAGCTTATTCTGGAGCCATTTTGAGTGGTCATGGCCATGCAATGCAAATTTAGGTTACCCTAAATTCCATGTTTCAACCTGAAAGCAGTTTCATGAAGTGTGTTTGTTTTATGTCAGCTTGACACAGGCTGAAATCTTTAGCAAGGAGAGAAGTCAATTAAGAAAATGTAGGCGTACTTGTATGTCATTTTCTTAATTAATGATTGATGGGGGAAGGCCCAGCCTATTGTGGGTGGGGACATCCCTGGGCAGGCGGACCTAAATTCTATAAAAAAGCAGACTGAGTAAGTCCATAAGCAGCACCCTCTAGGGCCTCTGTATCAGCTCCTACCTCCAGGTACCTGCCCTCGCTGTTTTTGATAATGAATTGTTATATAGAGCTGTGAATGAATAAACTCTTTCCTTCCTAAGTTACTTTGGTCATGCTATTTCATCGCAGCAATAGTAACCTTAAGACAGGAAGATTTATAATTTTACAGAGCAAGGATATAAGTCAAGATAAGTTTAAAATAGAATGGTGGGTCCATCAGAGGAGCAGTGCAGCAAGGTGGGGGAAGCTTCATATAGGCCTAAGATAGTATATAGATCTGATGATAATCTTTAGCTTTTGTGTAGATAAATATATTCATATACATATATATACATGTATGTGTGTGAGTGTATATATACACAGCCATATTTTGTGGTATTATCCTGTTCTTAGAAACTACTTGCCTTGCTTTCTCTCTTCAAACTATTTTCCAATGTCCTGAGATGAGTTTGGCTAATCCCAACAGAGGAAATTATTCTATTAACCTTCTCCTCTATTTAGGTAGACAACTGTTCGGCAGCACAAGGTCAGAGTCATTCTGTCTTTCTGCCTGTGTGTTACAACTGTCTCTGTGCCCAGATGGTCCGAGTTATGGCCTTCTTTGACACACATGTCAAAAAAGAGCTTCTTCTGGCTCTTTTTTCCTTAAGAGTGAAAGTCACAAGATAAGTGACAATTTCTTAAAGGGTAATTAAGAACCTTTCTGCCTATGTCCTACTTAATTAGCTTGTGCCAACCTTAATTATACTCAAACTTTTAAAATTGCACTCCATTCGTATTTATTATACTTAAACAAATATCATGAAATAACAAAGGACAGCTACTGCTCTGTGATCGTCCAGAGAATGACTGTTATATACTAAGAAAGAAATTATGAAAATAACCTAAATGCTAATCCAGAGCCTTTTAATGTGGTTCTGCCTCCTGCTGATGAGCTCTCACAGTTGTTGTGCATGCTTAAGGGCAAGAAGATAATTTTTCTTTGACATAACAATTTCCAGTGAGGTTATTTTTTTAAAAAACGAAAGTGGCCAATGAGTAGAAAATCATTAAATTTTAATAATTTCCATTCTGGGGTGTATGTAACGCATATACGCAGCTTGTTGAGATGCTGATTACTGGCCCCACCTGTACCTACACAACTTTTATCCTCAGCACCTGTCATGCAGAAAGACAGAATTCGGTCTACATTAAAGATATTTGAGAGGTTAAGTAGACTGAGAACTAAAAAGAAACTCAGCACAATATCAAATATGCGATGATGCACAGTTTCAAGAGTTTGATCCAGTGAGTCTGGTCCCAAGCCTGAAATACAAATATTAAGAACAAGATACAATGCAGATGAGTGAGGACAAGCAGTGTTTGTCTTTCTGAGCCTGGGTCGCCTCACTTAGTGTCATCTTTACTAGATCCATCCATTCACCAGCAAAGTTCATGATTTCATTTTTCTTTACAGCTGAATAGCATTTCATAGTGAAAATGTACCACAATGTATCACATTTTCATTACCCATGCATCTGTTAAAGGACATTTAGGTTGTTTCCATTATCTAACTATTGTGAATAGGACAGCAATGAACACGGATGAGCAAGTATCTGTGGAATATGATGTCAAGTCCGTTGGGCATACACCAAGAAGTGGTATGACTGGTATAGCAGTATAGTTTTTTATCTTTTACTTTTTGTCTTTTGAGACGTCTCCACACTAATTTCTGGGGTGACTGCAACAATTTGTATTTCCACCAATAGTGAATAAGGAACTCACAACCTCGTTCTATATTTCTAATCCATGCAATAAATATGCATATTATTAGATAATCACAAAAATGACACTATTAGCGGCATGACTGTTAGTCAAAAGTCCTACACTAAGCGCTTAATCTGTCAGTCCTTATGTAACGGTGAAGAACATTAGGTAGGATCTCTCACCTAATAACGTGTGGGGAGGACAGATATTCAAGAGTTTTAAGTTCAAACATACCTAAGCCCAGAAGACTAACGCCATAATCCTGTCTCCTTCAGAATGCAGAGTGGGCAGAATGGCACATGTTGTATGCTGTTCTAAGCCAATTTAAACAAGCAAGTGCATACATTAAATAAAATAATTTCAAATTGGCCAAATGCAGTGCAATGAAGCATAGAATGAGGTCCCTAACATTAGGTCTGTAAGAGTGGGACATCTTCCTTGGAGAAGGGTGTTTATACAGCGATCCAAACTATATGTTAGAGGGCAGTCTGAAAGTCTCAAGAAGAGGGAGAGATCTGTCCAAATCCTTCAGGCAGGAGCCAAAGAACGAGTACCTGAGAACACAGATTAGCCAGCACAGCCACTCGAGATGGGGCTGGAGAGTGAAGCAGACAACAGGTCAGATGCGGCTCTGAGAAAAATTTGGGCATTCATCTGAGTTCCGTCAACAGTCCCTAAAGAGTTCTAAGCAGGGGAATTATGTGTCTGACTGCAGAGCTGAAGACCTTCCTGGCTCCGGCAACTGCAATTATATCAGAATAAACCAGATAAGCCGCCTTTCCTTCTCTTACTGATTTTATTACATTTTTTGTTTATTTATCCTACAGTTTTCTGCCCTTCATAAATTAGTGATGCAGCCTGAACCCTGGGACGCATAGCTGGAGGCTTTCTGAAGCCCATAGTCTTGAGATGGGTCTGAAATCAAATCATGCCATAATTCAATCTTTGTTCCGGGTAAGGTGCACTACTTTGGAAGACTGTTTAGAAGCATTAAACAAACATTAAACATCAAAGTCACTAGAATCAGAGCTATATTCCTATTTCAAACCATGTAGTAAAGGCAGCTGGGAATATGGGAAGCACCATTAATGGCTACTGGAGTAGAGAAAAAACAACCTAATTGTTGACATCAACACTGGAAACTGTTATAGCATTCCAAAGGGCTATGGAACACCACTTGCCTGCTGTTCCCAGCTATATAGTCTATACCTCCACAAAGTTCATTTGTTCCAATCCTAATCCCCAACAGACTGACTTTGGGAGGTGAGTAGACCACGGAAGGAGAGCTGTCGTGAATGGGGGTCATGTCCTTATGAACGAGACCCAGAGAATTCTCTCATCCTTTCCTCCACTTGGGAACTCAGTCAGTCGGCAGCTAGTGGTCTACAACGAAGAAAGAGGGCCCTCACTAAACTCCAACCATGCTGGCACCCTAACTTCTAGTCTCCACAACTGAAAATATAAATACCTGCCTTTCAAAATATTCAGGTTATTTTATTCTATTTTAATTTAAGTATACCACGATCTTTTAAAAATATTTTATTATATTGTGTGTGTGTATGTGTGTATGTGTGTGTGTGTGCCCTCAATGATTAGAAAACAACTTTCAGCAGTCAGTCTCTCTCTCCTTCTACCTGTGGGTCCTGGAGATTGAACTCAGGTCACCAGGCTTGGTGGGAAGAGCATTTACCCACTGAGCCATCTCACTTGCTACCCAGACTAAGATCTTTAGGAAAGGGTTCCCTATCTTGCTCAGGTTCTACCAATGAGTGTTGGTTGCTTCTTCAGACACAATGGTTCCTGCATAAACATTGAGCATGGGCCTCTCAGAATAACATAACTCACTCTGAGGAGCTGAGAAGATGCTCTAGAGGGTACAGTACACTTTCTTGCAAATGTGAGCACCTGAATTTGAACTGCAAGAACCCAGGTAAACCTAGACAACATAGAACATATCCATGATCTTACTGCTCCCCCCAGAGGGAAGAGACACCCAGAAGCTATCCTGAAACATGCAACTATGAACAACAAAAAGAAACCCTGTCTCAAAAGTAGAAGGCAAAAATAATGCCAGAGTTTTTCCTCTGACCTCCACATTCAGACCAGGATACAAGTTTGTCTGCAGCTACACACACACACACACACACACACACACACACACAGCCTTCATTCTATTCACCTTGATCATAGACACACCTCTTGGAATGGTGACAGTGAACGAAAGCCTAGCTAAACACTGCCCAACCCCTTCTCTGGGCAGCCCTTTCCATAAATGCTGCATTCCATAATCTCTGAAAAAATGCCTGATAGTTTAACAATCCCCATCTTCCCAAAACAGACACACTGCTGCACAGTTTCTTCATACATTGAAAAATTTGTGATCCTGGTGACTTTACTAATGTCAGAAATCATCAGACCCAAAATGGACACTAATCTCTGGCTCATTAATATCTTTAAATTGCAGATTAATGTCAAACATCCCCTCTTCTCCATAGTAGGAAGGAGGCTAAAAATGATGTGCCATCCACTGGCTGCCAACTTAGCTATGATGGAAAGATATTCATAGACCCCGGCAATTAAAGGTACACAAGCACTACACAGTGCCTTCCCCTCAACGTCACGTTCAGAAGGCAGGAAAACAGGGGTAACAATTTATCATATGTATACATAATCCTAGCTCTGTGTACTTAAAGGACTGTCCTGAAACAAATGCAACACTATTACATTGGCTTTCTCTTCAGAGGCAGGAAGTACAATCTTCCTCTAGGAAGCTGAAAGCAGCCACTCAACTTCCTTGGCATCGTAAGCCTAGCAGGCCATTCCAAACAGTGAAAGCTCTTGAGCATCCAGTGTATTTATGCACTGTTCATACATAAAAGTTAATCCATGGGTATTTCTGGCCTGTCTATACATCTTGGGCAACATTTGGAAATTTTCTCATGTTCATAATGCTAATTAACAAAGACAACTGAAGTCAATGTTGCCCTAGGGGAGTGAACAACTCATTAGTCATTCGAATGTTAACTGCTTTAGAAATATGAACTCCCAGGAAGGTACTTCAAATATTAACTAGCCACTCATAATGTCTGTGCATTAAAACTAATTAATAAGCATATATCATACTCTGTCAAGAAGAATATTAAATTAATTTTCAGATAGAGTAATCAGAGAAGTTAGTCAGCTTTCCATTACTATAATAAATAACTGAGATAATCACCATACTAAGAGTGAAGGCTTATTTATGCAAATGACTTTGCAAGTTTGTTTGTGGTCAAGTGACCCCAATGCTTTGAGATAGTACATCACAGTAGATATTGTGTGGTGGGCAAGCTGTCATAAACGATGAGGAAAGAAAGGGGATGTAGTTAGCAAGTCCCCTTCAAGGTCACTTCCCAAATGACCAGAAGATTTCCTAATGTGTTCCCCCTTTCAAAGTTTCTTTTCTCTCAATAGAACCAAAGTTGTAAAGGGTTTTTAACACATGGACCTTGAGGGACATTCTAGATCCAAACTAGAGCAACCTGAAGAAGGATGCTAAAAAGAAATAGCTCAGAATTGAGTATAATAAAGGATTATTTATTTAGGGGTTTAGGGTTATTTATTAGACCCACATATCACAGTCCTCTGCAGGAACAGGAAACAGGAATGGAATCACACCACCGGAACAAGGGACAAACATGTGCTTTACATCCGCATTTATAGTATAAGAGGCCACGCCCAAGTGGGCAGGTAACTTAAAGGCTACTGGCTGTAGGAATTCCTATAGCACCTCCCCCTTTTGTTTAAATAAGAGAGTTTTAAGCCTAATACAAAATTATATAAAATAAGAACAAATATCAGCTATAAAAATAAGAATTACAACCAGCATAAACAATATTAAGCAAGAAATATGTGATAAATGTTTCAATAATTATCCTATCCTATCTAGTCTTCAACCCCACCAAAGACCCAAGAAGGGAAATAATATTACTTGAGTAAGCAGGAAGAGGAATCAAGCAACTTCCAAAATGTGCAACAAAAGACAGAGACAACTAGCTACATGGGCAATCACCCAAAGTCTGATTTGCAATGTTGGAGCAACCAACTTTGGCTAAGGCCTAGAGTAACAGACAGACCATTTTCAGAGGCAGGAAATTTTTCAAAACCATCTTACCTTGTCTTGGCAGATTTGATAGTCTTTTTTCTTGTATCCTGCTTGTCCTATCCAGACATGGTGTATTTTTTCAGTGGTCGATGCATGTCAGATGTCAGTTCCTTGCCCAAAGGCCAGTTTTTCCAAGAAGAAAACAAGCTCCAAGTCTTTGGTGCTCAACATTCTTTTGGAAATAGATTGGTGCTGCTGCCAGGAGCAATCATGTTGTTGACTGAGGTTTCTGTCCCACCCGGTCCTGCAGTTGTTCAGTCCCAAAGAAATACACAGAGGTCTACATTAGTTATAAACTGATTGGCCCATTAATTCAGACTTCTTATTAACTCTTATAAGATATATTAGTCCATAGTTTTTGTCTGTGTTAGCCACGTGGCTTGGTACCTTTTTCAGCAAGGCAGTCACATCTTGCTATCTTGCTTCCTCTACATCTGGGGCATGACTACAAACTGAAACTTCCCTCTTTCAAGAATTCTCATTGCTCCACTTATACTCCCTGCCTGGCTACTGGCCAATCCTCATTTTATTAAAATACAATTGACAGGGTACAGACCATTGTCCCACAGCATCGTGTCTCACATCAACAGAACCCTAAATTATTTAAATGCCATATTCTACAGCTCTTTGAAGTAGTTGAAGATTACCTATCTATGCAGAATACAATCTCCATTATCTAAAGAACCTGATTAGCCTAACTATAGAAAGTAAAATGATGGTTAAGTTCCAAGATTACTGACAGGCATAATTGCAAATAGTCTCTGAGTATTCAGTAGGGTTTTTCTGAGGTTCCTGTTTGAAGTTCTAGCCAGAATGTTGTAAAAACGTGCACCTTTTCAGCTAACCAAGTTGGAACCATCTTGAACAGCTGAGCACTATCAGCATCATGATGTCATATCCACCAGTGGAGTTGTTGTTGTGGGACACCATCTTCTTCCTAGAAACTTCAAGGATTACTGCAGGAAAATTCATTGTTCTTTGTGGAAAACTTAGTCATTATTTATACAGACATATATATTCAATGAAAGGTATGATAGAGACAAAAATAGGTATGAAGAAAAGTAAAATTTTTTCTAAATTCTTATTTTTTTCATATTATATGGCTCTTGACATGAGACAGAAACTCTGAATTCTTATCATAACAACATGCTTAGATTTAGAGAAGGACAGAGCCAGTGTCCAACTCCAAAGCCAGCTTCGATTTTTAAGTGAGTCATGATTATTATTTTAGTTAGTATTCAGAGATTCTTACCCTCAGATGACTTGTCCTCATAAGTGATAATTCTCTTTGCTTGGTGATACTATCTGGATAATTATCTTTTCCTCTTTAGGCATCTAGATGCCCAGGGTCTCTTAACTTTTTGAAGATAAGTATTTCCTACAAAGACAAGAACAAAACCCTGCCCCAAACCTTATGAGGTTTCCTTACCACCTAATTGGTTGACATCTCTGTGGATGAGCTATCATTTCTCTTTCTCAAGAGATTTATCTTTTTCAAACCAAATCTTTATTAATTTTGATGGTATCCATAACTTTTCTGAGGTTCCTATTGAAACCTCAGAAACAGAAGCAAAACCCCTTCCCCAACATAGCACATCTCCTGGTTTCCATTGTGAGGTCAACACATCCTTGAAATACACCAGCTGATTTAATTCAGAAGACTTTTCTATTATCCAGTGTCTCTCTGCTGCTGTTGTCCCTTTCTCATTAGCGTTAAGAAAATTCAAGGTTAATGAAGTATTATGTAATCTATTTCTGGAGGTATTTTCAACTTCTTTCTGTTTGCTTAACATATCCTTTAGGGTTCTATTTGATCTTTCTATAACTGCCTGACCTGAATGATTGTGTGCTATATACCTGTACTATGTTTTATATGATAATAAACAAAAAACTGTTTCAGCTTTATAGAGACTTATGCTGGATCATTATCTGTCTTAATTTGTACAGTTATGGCCATAACTTCTAATAAATGTGTGGTTACTGAATCAGCCTTTTCTGAGATCAAAGCAATTGCTCATTGAAAACCTGAATAAGTGTCAATGGTATGGTGTACATATATTAAATTTTCATATTCTGCAGAGTGGAATACAACCATCTGCCAGATTTCATTCCTTTGAGTATCCTTCAGCTTACTCCCTGCAGGTAGCGGTGTTTGGTTAAAGAAATGGAAAATAGGGCATCTCTTTATAATCTCCTCAGCTTGTTGCCATGTAATGGAAAACTCTTTAAACCTTTGCTATTGACATGATATTTCTTATGAAATTCTGAGGCCTTCAACATATTTCCAATCAATAATTGATCAATTTCTGCATTACCTTGTGCTAGAGGACCTGGCAGACCCATATGGGATCAGATGTGTGTTATGTATATGGGACAGAGCCTATTCCTGATTATATCTTGAACCTGTATGAATAATGAAGCCAATTCTGTATCATCTTGTATAAATTCAGTGGTTTCAATATGCAAAACAACTATCTGCATATTGTGAATCAGTAACTATGTTAAGAGGTTCTTTAAAATCCCTTAGTACCATAAAAATAGCATATAATTCTGACTTTTGGACAGAATTATAAGAGCTTTGTTCCACCTTACTTAAATCTTCTGATTTGTAACCTGCCTTTCCTGATTTATTTGCATCAGTATAGAATGTACGGGCTCCAGTTATTGGAGTGTCACATACAATGCAGGGAAGGATCCAAGTAGTTCTCTTTATAAGGTTAATTCTATTACTTTTGGGATAATTGCTATTAATCTCTCCTAAAAAATTAGCACAAGCTCTTTGCCAAGGTTCATTGGCTTCCTATAATTTTTTTAATTTCATCAAAAGTAAAAGGCACTATAATCTTTGCTGGGTCTATACCTGATAATTGATAAAGACTCAATTTTCCTTTTATAATTAATTCAGAGATTTTTTTCCACATAGTTTTTAGTTTTTTACTTGGTTTATGTGATAAAAAGATCCAGTCTAAGATAATATCTTCCCTTTGCATTAAAATTTCTGTGGGGGAAATTCTGGAAGGCAATATGACTAGAATGCAATTAAGATTTGGATTCACCTTATCCACATGTACCTCCTATAATTTCTCTTCAATGACAATCAATTCCTTTTTTGCTTCAGCTGTTAATTCTCTGGGACTATTTATGTCTTTGTCACCATCTAAGGTTTTTGTTTAAATGAACTATTAGATCAAGTGTTATCCCAACAGCTGGTTATAGACTAGAAATGTCTCCTAACAATCTTTGAAAGTCATTAAGAGTCTGCAATCAATCTCTCCCAATTTGTGCCTTTTGTGTTCTAATTTTCTGTAAACCTATTTTTTATTTTTATTGAGCTCTACATTTTTCTCTGCTCCCCTCCCTGCCTCTCCCCTCCCCTTTAACCCTCTCCCAAGGTCCCCATGCTCACAATTTACTCAGGAGATCTTGTCTTTTTCTACTTCTCATGTAGATTAGATCTATGTAAGTCTCTCTTAGGGTCCTCATTGTTGTCTAGGTTCTCTGGGATTGTGATTTGTGGGTTGGTTTTCTTTGCTTTATGTTTTAAAAGCACTTTATGAGTGAGTACATGTGATAATTATCTCTCTGGTTCTGGGTTACCTCACTCAAAATGATGTCTGTAAACCTATTTTATAACCTAGGTAATTGACAGAATCTCCTCTCTGTATTTTTTCAGGAGCAAATTATACTCCCCATTTTGGCAAACTTTCTTTACTTCTTCAAACATACTTTCTAAAGTATCTATGTTTGAATCAGATAGCAAAATGTCATCCATGTAATGGTAAATTATACATTTAGGAAATTTTTTCACATATTATTTCCAATGGCTGACTTACAAAGTAATGGCATAAAGTGGGGTTATTGAGCATTCCCTGTGGAAGGACGGTCCATTGGTATCTCCTAGTAGGTTGAGAATTATTATAAGTAGGCACTGTGAAGGCAAATTTTTCTCTGTCCTTTTCTTGTAAAAGTATAGTGAAGAAACAATCTTTTAAATCAATAACTATAAGATGCCATCCTTTTGGTAATAGAGAAGGCAGAGGAATTCCAGATAGTAGAGGGCCCATAGGTTGAATTGCCTTGTTAAGAGCTCTTAGATCTATCACCATTCTCCATTTACCAGATTTCTTTTTAACAATGAATACAGGAGAATTCCAAGGATTGGTTGATTTTTCAATATGGTGAGCATCTAGTTGCTCCTGTACCAGCTGTTCTAAAGCCTACAGTTTGTCTTCTGCTAATGGCCACTGTTTAATCCATATTGGTTTCTCAGTTAACCATTTTAAAGGTAGGGCTGTTGGTACCTCTAAAGATTTGCTAGTTGCTTTGTGTTCTTGTACAGTCTGAATGGCTGGTGACCTTTGTGTGTAGTACCTTATAATATCTTTCCCAGAATTATGAGTTTCTGGGACTGCAGGAATATTCATCTGGGTATTCCATTCCTGCAACAGGTCATGACCCCATAAATTCACTGCAATATTAGCCACATATGGCCTCAGCCTTCCTCTCTGTCCTTCTGGCCCTATGAATTCAACCCATCTCATGCTTTGTTTCACTTTGCTCCAATTCCTAGTAATTGAACATCTGCCTCTTGAAAAAGCCAATTTGGATGCCAAGATTCTAGAGTAATGATACTCACATCTGCACCCATGTCTATCAAACCCACAATTACAATGCCATTTATATGCACTCTTAGCTTTGGTCTTTGATCATTTATAGAAGTCTGCCAGAATATATGTTTCCTATTTCCTATTGGAATTTTTTATTCATTCTTCATGTTTTTTCCATCATCCGGAACAGTGTGGTTTTTTATAGAAGGCTCTGGATATTTTAATATTCCTGGTGAAAAATGTCCTCCACAGTGATTGGGAATGACTGGACCACTTTTGACTTGGGGGCCTGCAAGAGGCCCTCCAAAGAGTTTCTCAATGATATCAGGTTGCCTTGTCTATCTTTTGTTGATCTGCATTCATTGGTCCAATGTCAGCCCTTGCCATACCTTCTACATGTACCTGAAGGCTGAGTCCTCCTATTCTTGCCATTCCCAAAGAAGATATTATTCCTAGAAATTCCTTGTCTACAATCCCTTCTCAGATGTCCTATTCTACCACAATTAAAACATTTGGCATTTTGATGTCTCCTCATACCTTTGGAAATTGCTTCTCCTACCCAAGATTCAGTATTATAGTCAAATGTCTCAATGTTGTTTGTATTCAGGAGCCATTCATCCATTGGTGCTGATATAATCTTTAAAATCCCAAAATTTCTAATATCTTTTTGCATCCTACATTGGCATTTTCAAAAGCTAGAGATTCAATAAGTACTCATCTAGCATCTGGGTCTGTTACTCTTATTTGTACAGCCTTAGTTAATCTTTGTAAAAAGTCACTAAAGGGTTCTCTCTGGCCCAGTTTAACCCTGGTATATTATTCAATTTATTTTCCTAGTTCTTGAATCCTGTCCCAAGCATTTAAGGCTGCTTTGTGGCATGGGGACAAGATTTGTTCACCGTAAAGAGCTTGAGCCTGTGAGTCAGCATAAGTGCCCTCACCAAGAATTTGAACTTGGGAAGTCAAGTCCTTTTGCTTCCATGTTGTTCTAAAATTTTAGCCTCTTCCCTGAAATAACATTTAAACATCAGTTGAGGCCCATCATCCAGGACTGCTGAAACTAACTAAAGCCAGTCATGTGGTGTCACTTTAATGCTAAAGGCCCATGTCTTTATCGTCTCCCTAACAAATGTGGAATGCAAGCTATAAGTTACTATTGCTTGCTTACTTTCTTTTAGATCATTCATCTTATAGATATCCATCTACCTTCTTTGGATCCTTTTGGGCCTCAAAACTTGATGCTTTGTCAGAGTAGATTACAGGGTAGGAAGCTAAAACCCTGGGTAAGAAATCTATGACAGCTACTGGTGATGTTATATCCTGTCCTTGTGCCTTCTTTCCCTGCTCATCAGCTGAAATAATTTCCTCAAGTATTTCAAATCTTTTTACTAATGTCTTTTGTAAAGCCTGAATTTCCTGGCCTGTATATATTTCTCGTGATTTCATTGAGGCGCCTAGCCTCTGGTCCTCATTCTGCAATGTGATTCCAAGGTCTGAAGTTTTTACTTTAAAGATAACACCTCATCCTTGGACATTATTTGGATATTTGCTTTCCTGGAGAGATACTCTATCTGCTAACCTATCATAACTTTTTAACAAATTTTGATTGTCAAATTCAACAGTATGAATTCTTTCAGATAATTCCTCAGTATCCTTTGACATGGATTCAATTTTGTCTCTCAAATTAATGTTATCCTTTTCAATAGTATTAATTTTTTTCAGGTAACTTTTGATTTTCTATGGTATTAATCCTGTCAGATAGCTGTTTATTATTAGTCTGTAAAGTCTGTATCATTTCTAAAAGTGCCTCATTCTTGGCTCTGTTAGCAAACCATTTTCTTAAGGATATAATGTGAAGAAAAAACTGAGTCCCAATATCCAATAAATGGATGTATCACAATAACCATATAAGCCTTGCAGAATACAATCCATAGAATTAGCAAAAAAGTTACTAAAATTTTCCATGGTAATGTTGTCTGCCATTATATAACTTTCAAGTTCATTGATTTATTAATTACCTGTTATGAGATCTGGTAAATTGTTTTAGGTGTAATAATCTTTATTGTCCAGCAGGTGTCATGGTTGCAAAGTTGCGACTAGTGGCAGCATAATCAGTGATGCCAGGCACAATCCAGCACCACTTTGGTTTCCTGCCTTGGTACTGGTTAAATACTAAGAAATATGCTATGCTTGACAAATTAAAAGCAATTAAGTCAATTCCATACATGGAGCAAGAAGCCCAGAACTCACGGGCTGGGAGCACAAACCAGAAGCTGCACAAGTCGCCCCATGGCAGGGAACAGCAGTGTGTGGGGGGTGAGAGCTTGGGAAATTTCCAAGTCATCGCATGCAGTTAGCTCCACTGTGGTAAGGTTTTACAAAAACCACTTAGTAGGTAAAAGCAAGCAAAGCAGGTGGGGGTGGGAGACTTTCTGGGCTGTGGACCAGTTAGTCCTTTAAGCTGGTCTACTGGGTAGATGTGGAGTTTGGCCCCACATGAGTGCCAGATGAAGAAGGATGCTTAAAAGAAATCCCACACTAGTTCAGAATTGAGTATAATAAAGGGTTATTTATTTAGGGGTAGACACACAGATCACAGTACTCTGCACAATCAGGGAACAGGAACTGAATCAAGCCACCAGAACAAGGAGCAAATGTGTGCTTTATATCAGCATATATAGTATAAGAGGCCACGCCCAAGTGGGTGGAATTCCTACAGCAGCAACCTGAGACAGTCCTACTTCCAGTGCCCCTTCACTCTCCTAGTACCCCAGTTTGATCAAAAACTGTAAACATCCTATAGACCAATGACTAAACTCTATGTTCACAGTTTATTCTCCAGTTGTTCTCTGTTCATACAATTCAGAAGACATTAAATCATGACTGTATGGTTCACCACCCACTCTGTGGAGGGTAAAATGACAAGCAGCCTCTGATGCACGGAGGCTAGCCTCAGCTAGCACAAGGGATTCTCTTAGAGACCTATCTACCGGCTCAGAGGTGAAAGGTCACTACCCTCTCAGAAGGAAAGGAGTTCCCTAAAACCACACGCCTTGATCCCTTGTGCCCTACTTGAACAACGTTGTAGGATCTGCCAGGTCTCTGCTGATTCTGTGCACACCCCTTTGAAGCAGGACTGTCAGGAGACTCACCCAAACGGCTGCCTGCCTAGGCAGTCTTCTCATCAGCTCCTGCCCACGCTTTCCGAGAACCCTGGAAAACAGAAATTGGATGCAAAAGGATCTTACATTTAGTTGCCAGTTTGGCTTGTAAACACTTTAGCCTCCAAATTTCAAGCAGGTATTCCAACTCAGTAGACTGAAACCCTTACTTTATTCCCAGATTCCTTGTACCTGTTCCCAAAGAATAATTCTTTAGAGGGATGAAGAATATCTCTCCAAAACCTTGTTAAAATGCAGGTTTACAACCTCGCTTGTTCTCACCATTGGTGTGAGTGTCAAGCCTTCTTATTTTAAACAGCAGATATCCTTATCAAAAGTGTGGTGGGGAAAACGCAGGCTTTGGCACATATTCTTTGTGTATCTTACCTGTGGTGGTAGTGGTATGAGGGATAGATTCGCAGAAGCAGCTGGGTCATGGGGTTTAATCCTATCTATAATGGCAACTGAGACCATCACAGGTGCATCTCAATGGTCTAGCCAGTTTCCTTATACAGCCTCTAACACTGCAGTTAGTCATCTCTCTATCCTCAGGATCCTCTGCTACTGTTGTTATTATGACTACTTTACATCTGTATTTTTGATTTGGGTGTTCAGCTTCATTAGACTGGAACATTTTAGTGATAGAAAGAACTGTCTAGGTCATACGTTTAACTATGTCATTGAAGAAATACTGTGATATTTAGATGAAAGAATCAAGATCTCACATAGGAAAACTTGTGCTCAAATCCCTATTAACCAGTGAGTCAAACCAAGATCTGAAGCAAGAAGCTCCATCTCTCTGGATTGCTTCTTTAAACACTGAATAATACCATACAGAGCTGTTTAAAGGGATGTCTTAAGGGACTGAAGAGATGGTTCAGTGTTTAAAAGCACTTGCTGCTTTTGCAGAGGCTCCAGGTTTGGTTGCTTGTACCCAGATAGTATCCAATAACCATCTCTAAAGCCAGTTCCAGAGAATCTGAAATCCCATTCTGGCCTCCTCAGGTACTGCATGCACATAGTGCAGCTATATATGAAGGCAACACACCAAAACACAGAAAATATATCCTAAGATAGTTTATCTATTTTTTTAAAGCAAGCAACAAATACATTTCTCATACGATTAAATGCTGGCACAGAGAACTTATATAAGTTATTCAATATAACACCTATTCAGGAAACATATTCAGGAACTCTTACTAAACTAGTGATAACTGGCATTGATTAATTGCTGACAGTGATTCAAGTATTGACCTTTCATTTACTCTTAAAATTATTCTTAACACTGTTAGTAATCTGCTCATTTCCTTGATGAATGTACTATTAACCATCTTGAGAGAGTTAATATGGTCATCAGTCCCATATTTGCAATATCAAAGACAACCAAACCTATGCTTGCCTAACTAGAAGAACTAAGTTCTTGTAGAGATGTCAGTTTTGTAGTAAGAAATGTATGGAGTGGGAAATCAAATTTTGAGTTCCATCCTTAAGGGCAATTGGTTTCATTTAAAACAGAAACGCTTAGCAAAGAAACTTGAACAGCCTGGTTTGTTCTTGCTGGTTTCTTTAATATGGCTGTCCAGATATATTATCTGGGTTCCCAGGGATGGGAATGAGAAGGACTGCAGGCAGGGATCAAGCATAAAATTAGTGTGCAGTTTAGTAAGAGGTGGATCACCTAGCAAATGCAGCAGTTTTTTAGCTGGTGGGGATGGTAGGCAGCAGCCATCCTCAAATATCTCTCACTAAAGAAAAGTTAACCTTTCTAAATTTCCATGCTAATATAAACATAGTAATTCTGTGTCTCAATTCTTATTCCAACCTAATTTCTCCCCCTGTGTCAAAATAAGGTGAGATGTTGGTAGGAGACCTATAACTCCAAACTCCCTCACAATGCCCCATGTTGTCTCTGAATGTATGTTAGATTACCCAGTACATGGTCTGCGGCCACTATAAGCTTCTTGCTTTATAGTAAGGAGTGAAAGAAATTTAATAAGCCCATTTCACAATAATATGAATATTGCAAATAAAAGGACCACTGCTCTGGAGATAGATTTAATTAACTGAGGGAACTTATATTACAATGTTCCACTTTCTATCTCAGGATAAAAGTATTTTTCTTGCTCTACACTTGAAAGGACTAGTGGGACAGTACACCCAAGATGCACTTCTTCATGTGAGTCATTGCCACAGGTTACTTGTGAGAATTTCAGCTAGATATACACTATGCCCCCAAAATAATGCAACGAAGGATTTCCAAGGAGAGATGTATGGGGGGAGTGTTGTGATGTGATGTCCTCTAGATCTGACCTGGCCCTTGCAATCACGATATCCTACCAGCTATGTTTCCCTGCAGAAGAAGGTTTTTTTTAATTTTTAATTGAGATGGTTTACTTACAGTTTCAGAGGTTCAGTCCATTATCATCAGGATGGGGAGCATGGTGGTGTGCAGCCAGATGTGGTGATAGAGATGAGAGTGCTGCATCTTGCAGGCAATGGGAAAGCAGCTGACTGTCACACTGAAGGAAGCTTGAGCAAAAGAGACCCCAAAGTCTGCCCCACAGTGACACACTTCCTCCATCAAGACCACAGCTCGTAATAGTGCCATGCCCTTCGGGGGCCATTTTCTTTCAAAGCACCGCAGAGACCCTCTTTTACAAGAGTACTACCACAATCCATGATTGCTTGAGGCCCTCACGGCCTAACAATCTTCTAAACCTTGCCTCTTAACACCATCACATTAAGGTTAGACTTCAGCGTGCAAATTTCAGAGTACACATACAACCAGACCATCTCTTTCAGGAAATCCTTTACTGGCTATGCCAATCCATGCTGATTATTCCTTGCTCTGACCTTCTACTGCATACTTAATATTCACCAATTTAGTCTTTTATTGATTTGTAGTGACTTGCACTTTTAATTTGTCTTGGCACATGGACTGCAAAGTCATTGAGGCAAGGATGTATTATCTTACAGCTTGTAGCATCTTTCCAAGAACTCAGGAATTGCCTGATGATTTGCTTGGCTGACTGAAGATATACCATAAAATCTTCTCATTATCCAAGAAGGAAGGGGACCTTCATAATTCTACATAAAATGTGATCTCTCAGGGAGAGTAAACAGACAGTTCTGTACTTCATATAATGCGATCAGCCATGTCAGAATAGAAAAGCAGCAGCCATTCAGACCAAATCCTCAGTGCAAACACAGGCAAAAGCCCTACTTCCCTACCTCCCTGCAGAGAAGACAATCAGACTGAAAATGATTGATTAGTAAGGAACTAATTAGAGGAGAAGCTTCTTTAACATGCTCACTAAGCAAAGAATATGTTTAATTAGTGTGGGAAGATTTAGCATGTCATTGAAATAGATGTTCTGGTCACTCATTCAAACTAATTGGGTATAGAGTAAATTTTGTTACCTAAGTGATGTTAAAGGACACATTTCAAAAGAAATCACTCTAATTGTGATTTTATGCAGATTAAAAGGCGACCTCATAGCAAAGATTTTCTTTGGAGCTAAGAGTATAGGTCAGAGATAGTGCACTTGTCCAGTATATACAAAGTCTTGGATTTGATCCTCAACAGGGCAAAAGAAAAAAAACATCCATTATCTTTAGCTCATTATTGAGATAAGAGAAGGATATTACCATCATTCAAAGAATCCAGAAGAACAAACATAGTTATAGATAAGGCATCTAAGAACAACTTTAAAAATGGAGTCAAAGATAACTGACTTTGTCAAGGGAAAGACAGTCCATGGAGTCTCTCAAGCAGAAATGTGTCTGCGGGACAAGCATTATCAGACTGGGGCCAGTCACTCGTCCATTTCAGAGTTGTAAAATAGCTCCCATCATCTCAGCATTGACAGTGTTATAAACTCCCGACAATTTACAAGGATTATCCTGCCCAAAATGCCGATTGTCTTGTCACGGGTGGCCACTTATTCCTGACTTCTTTTCCTCGTTGACTTCTCTGTTACTGTGATTAAAAAGAAACCATACCAGAAGCACTTAGGGAGGCAAGGGATTATTCCATCTCACAGGTTAGAGTCCGTCATCCCAGGAGCCAGGGCAGGCACTCGGCAGCAGAGGCTAAGCAGACAAAGGGGAAGGCCAAGGAAGCAAAAAGTGAGTATTCTTCCCTCTACCATGGTCTTCAAGTCTGGGCTCCTACCAGAAAGCGCTCCCCACCCTCGGTGGATCTTCCCACATCAGTCAAGGCAGTCAGGACCATTCTGAAGAACTGGGGTCAGCTGGTGAGGATCCCAACCCAGGTGATTCTAACTTGTGACAAGGTAACATTAAAACTAACTGGCACTTCCCTTTCTGTCAGTTACACATTACAGGCCACTGTAGACTACAGTGAAACCCGCTGAAGTGCTGGCTCTCTTCCCAGAGAGCCTACTAGTTATAATATCTCATAATTGTCTCATAATAAACTCTCAAATACTTATAACCCATTTGATTTATGTCCATCTCAAATGTTGACAATTAGATCATTTGATGAGTTACCTCTACGAATATTTTCTTAGCATTTATTTTGTCCCACTTTATGGCATTTACTATTACACTTTCTTTGCATTTTGTATTTTACTTACACTGTGAACATGATAAACTTCAAGTTATCATGAAACACAGTAACCCAAATTAATAAACTTTCTCTGTTTTATTATGTCTTCAAATGTTTTATATTCTAATAAAATCCCTCACAATGTAAGTTTAGCCTACTTATTTATGATAATGTTGAAATGTCACTTTTTTAGGTTTTTTGTTCTTAGACAAATGTTTATATTCTATATTGTAAGTATATAGTCCCAATTCTTGGATACACTTCTAATGTTACATCCATTCAGCTTCCATTGTCATTCAGTTGCACTATTTTAAATATAACTGTTCATAAAATTTAGAAACTAAAACTGAGGAAAAACTGAAAGATGCAAAAACCTAGTAGTTTGAATGTAATTACCCCCATAAATTCATCGGGAATGTCACTATTAGGTGTGGCTTTGTTGAAGTAGATAAGATGTTGTTGGAAAAAGTGTGTCACTGTGGAGGCTACTTTAGGTCTCATATATGCTCAAGCCATACCCAGTACCTCAGTTCATTTCCTGTCACCTTTGAATCAAGATGTAGACAGCACCATGTCTGCCTATATGCCACCATGTCCTGCCATGATAATAATGGACTAAACCTCTGAAAATGTAAGCCACCCCAATTAAATATTTTTTCTTTATAAGAGTTGCCATGTTCATGGTGTCTCTTCAGAGCAATAGAAACCCTAAGACACATGTTTTGATAATTTTTCCTTGTGTTATTATTTATCATTGATCAGATCTTAGATTTGCTGATTGACTCTGAAAACCAAAGTCAATTTAAAGATGGGAGGATAAATTCAGATTTTAGTCCATGGAGAGAAGAAAATCTTGCTTTTTTAATAGGATGATTTCTCCTATCTCCACTCCTAAGTTTTGGCTGTTAATATTTTGATTTGCAGCCCAGGTTAAGGAGAGTCACCAGAGCTTAACTGACCTTACTATCCAGCAATTCAGCACTCTTGAATAATCAATTGCTTCTTCCTCTCAGAAATCATGGCATAGTGTTGGCTTCAGCTGTACATATATTAAAGAGGGAATGATACAAAAAAGATTAGCATGGTGCTTGCTCAAGAATGACATGCAAATTTGCAAAACATCCATATTCCATATTTTTCAGTTCACTGGGGAAAAAAGCATTTTATAGCTGGATACTGATTTTCATGTCATTCTCATAAAGCCTAACATTTAACTAGAATAGAACCTTTTAATTATCATGCAAAATACTGATTGAAAAATTTCTGAACTAGTTGATGATAAATACACCTTCTATGTCTAGGAGTCAGGAACCCAAAAGATCTGAAAAGCCCCAAAGTTTCACACCTTAAGTCATGGCAGTGGCTGAAGCTGGCATATGGAATTAGGGATGAGTTGTGGTTTCTGCTCCTTAAGCATTAAATTCTACATAAATGGTTATAAGAAGCTGATAATTGAATTTTTTAAGAATACCCTTTGTAACCCAAGCATGATCAAAGAAATGCACTTTCTTTTTATTGCTTTTTTATTTTAATACTATTTTGGGGGATTTCATACATAAACACTGTATCTATTCAACTCTTCCTATATGCCCCTCTAATATGACCTTTTCTTGAATTATTACTGTTTCATATATATATGTATATACATATATATACATACACACATATATACATACAAGTAAATGGAGAAAGCTCATTCACTTCCTGGCCACCCAGATCTGAATAATCACACAGAAACTTTATTAGTTATAACACTGTTTGGCCAATAGTTTAGGTATATTTCTAGCTAGCTCTTCAATCTTAAATTAGCCCATTGCTATTAATCTACAGATCACCACGAGATTATGACCTACCAGTAAGGTTCTGGTGGCATCTCTCTCCTTCAGCAGCTACATGGCATCTCCTTGATTCTGCCTTCTCTCTATATATACATACATACACATATATATATATGTATGTATGTATGTATGTATCTGTTCAGTTTCTGTTGTCTGGTGGTTTTGTCCTGCCTGGTCCCACAGTCATTAAGTCCCAAAGAAATCACTCAAAGGTCTACATTACTTATAAACTGATTGGCCCATTAGCTCAGGCTTCTTATTAACTCTTATAACTTATATTAGCCCATTATTCTTGTCTATGTTAGCCACTTGGCTCAGTACCTTATTCAGCAAGCATCACATCTTGCTTTTTCTGTGACTGGGTCATGACTGCAGAAAGCACCATCCTCTTCCCATAACTCTCATTGCCCCACCTCTACTTCCTACCTGGTCACCTGCCTATACTTCCTGCCTGGATACTGGCCAATCAGCACTTATTTAAAATATAAGTGACAGGGTACAGGCCATTGTCCCACAGCAGGATTCAACCTGTCTTTATTCTGCTAAGCCATTGGCTGAAATAGTTCTATTCAGTATTCAATAAAAGCAACACATAAACAAGAGGACATCCCACATCATCTCCTCTTCTCTTTCTAAATAAAAAGAAAAGTTTTAACTTTAGCATAGTAAAATTACATTTAACAAAACAGGTATCAAGCAAGAATCACAGTTACAATATTTAGTCCATTTACATTTGGCAAATTAAGGAAAATACCCTATCATCTGTCCTATATTTGTGAGTGTAAAGTTTTATATCCCATTTATCCTTTATCATAAGTAAGGAAAACTATAAGTATTTGTCTTCAACTCTTCAAAGGCCTCAGAAGGATACAATATTACCCAAGTAAACAGGAAGTGCATTGTAAGCAACTTCCAAAACTACAGAATTGACAGAGACCTCTCACTGCCTGGACAGTCACCCACAGTTCTTCTGTACTGTTGGGGCATCCATATTCAGTCTACAGGCCCATAATATCTGGCAGAATTTTCAGTCAAGCAGGTAATTTGAAAGATTGACACCTATATTGGCAGTTTGTCAGTCACTTTCTTCTGTGTCTTGCAGAATATCTGGCAGACTTTTTCATGAAGCAGGAACCCTGAAGGACTGTCTCACCTTCTAGGCAAGTTCAGCTGTCATTTTTTCTGTGTGTCCTGCATGTCCAGTTCACACAGCATGCCATCAAGCTGTCCAGGCTAGAGTATTTTCTTTCTCAAATGGCTAGCAAATTCCATAAGGAGTCTCTTTGATGCCCATCATACTCTTGATGTAATTGGTGCTGCCAGAAGCAGACATGTCTCACTGTCAATAAAAATCTAAGTTTTTCAACTCTTTTAAATGCCATATTCTGTAAGTCTTTGAAGTAGTGAAAATTATCTAACTAAAATATATCTCTGTATATCAATAAAACCTAACTAACATTACTACAAGTTTGATTATTATAAATCACTAACCATTAATTTGTAATTTTTAATTATACATTACATTTTTAAATGAGTTGCACAAACATACCTTAAACAAGAGCAGAAATACATATTCTCGACCTTAAATTTGTATCAATAGATCATGATCCATACCAATGCAAAGTATTCTTCTCTATATCATATCCCCCATTATATGAAAACAAACATCTATAAACAATCAATTTAGAATTTGGGTGTAGTTTTCTCAAAACTGCTTCTTGCTGTTTGTTGGGCAAGGTATTTTTAGGGTTCACATAGACCTTTCAGGAGGTCTTGTTCCATCAAACCACATTACCCTGGAAGGAATTCACAGGTCCTCATCTTCTATGGAAACAAAAGCAGAACCTCTTATCCAAATCAACATATCCTTAGACCCAAATTTTAAAGTCAAGATACCTTTATATTTAACTTAGCACCCCCCAGAATCACATGTCTCTCTGCAATCAAAATATTCAAAGAAAATGCAATAATATACATAATCCAAACTCTCTGTGTATTCTCCATCTTTACGTGGCTTATTTTTCTTTACTCCTTTACTCTATGACTGTCTATATTACTTTTATTGTCTCTTTAAAGACTTATTTTTAAAACTATTTCTTTTTGTAACTGTCTATACTCTTTTTCTCTCTCCCAAGCCTACATATATTTTTTGAACATTCTGTGACCCATTTAGAGAGTATTTTTTGCTTTTGTTTTTGTTTTTTTTTTGTTTTTGTCTGAATCTGTCTTATTGTGTATCTGTAATCATTTTCTGACCAGGAGAGGTTTTTTTTTTAAATGCTAAGCAGTTGTAGTTAGGACAACTTGGCAGCTTTGCCTATTGGCTCCACCCCATCCAACATGGCAGAGATATATTCAGCACCTCTGAGAGCAATGCTCACTGTTCCAGCTCCAGAGACACAGTGGGTCTATGTTGCCATGTTGTCAACCTGTATCACTCTGCTCACAAACTCCATTTAAGTGCTCCATAGCAGGATCTCCCAAAAGAGCCACAGAGCAGTTCATGCTGCCATCACAAACCAGGAAGCCATCTCTTAAAGAAGTCACACCTCTGCTTGACCAGCAAACAGAGCCTATCTGGAAAAAAAATGCAGCTACAAAGAAGCTGGACTTGGCTTCCATGTTTGTTGGTCTAGAAGCCCAATTTTTATTTTTGTAAGGTGTTTTTTAGGTCTTATGTGGATCCATGCCCCAGACAGTGGGTGCCATTTTGTAAACAGAGACTGCACTTTAGTTTCCCAACTGCCCAGACCTGAATATTCACACGGAAGCTGTATTAATTACAACACTGCTTGGCCAATAGCTTAGGCTTATTCCCAGCTAGTTCTTAAATCTTAAATTAAACCATTGCTATTAATCTATGTATCACCACGAAGCTGTGGCCTACTGGTAAGGTTCCAGCAGCATCTTTCTTCTTCAGTAGCTACATAGCACCTCCTTGACTCTGCCTACTCTCTCTATAAATCTCTGTTAGGATTTCCTGCCTGGCTTTACTCTGCTAAGCCATTGGCTAAAACGTTTTTAATCCTTATCCAATAAAAGCAACACATATGCAGAAGAACATCCCACATCACATATATATGTGTGTATGTATATTATATGCTCATGTATACATAACCTACTACATCCATTTAGCTTTGCTCATATTACATGCAACCAGTGCTGGGCACTTGGAATTGAACAGCCGATACAGGAGTCCATCACTAAAAGAAACTGATTGTCCCTTTATCAGCACCAACCATTGACCATAAGTAGCTCTTCAGTAGGGGTGGTGTAAATCCCAGTCTCTGGCCTTCATCTTTGGAGGCCCCACCCCTGTGCCCCTTGCACCTTGACACCTCCCTGAGGAGGGTCAAGGTAGCCCACCAAACTTTGACCCCTGCCCAGAGGAGGTCAGGACCACTCCCACAGTCTATTTAAACTGTTCCCCAGAAAGTCAACACATGGTCTTCCCTCTTTCCTCCCAGTGGTCGCATTGGTGGCTTCCCAGTTCCCCTCAGGGCCACCCGAGAGCACAGGAGTCCTATTAAACGTGGATGCCTTTTAATTCAGCTTGTTTTGATTCGGTATGATTGGGATTTTTGTGTTGGCAGAGAGCTCATATTAGAAAATGTTTCCAACAGGTGGGACCATGTGGCGTCCCCACCCACACTGGTATTTGTCCAGCATTGGTATCATTATGCTGGTCCTATTCAGGTAACCATATTATTGAAAATTCATGGATGTATTTTCTCCATCATGGCAGGAGACATTATCTGATAGCACATGTCCTGGGCCTCTGGCTCTTTCAATTTTTCTGCCCCTTTTTCCATGATGTTTCCTGAGCCTTACATACAGAGGTGTGTTGCAGATGTTTCAGTTGGGGTTAGGTACCTCACAGTCACTTATACTCTGTATTTTGACCAGTTATGTGTCTCAATCATAGCCTCTTGCAAAAGGAAGTTTCTTTGATGAGGGGTTAGAGCTACACTTACCTCTGGATATATGTGTTTAAAATACAGTTAGAAGCTATACTTCTTTAGAAAAAAATGACACTAGTAGATTCTACTCTAGGTTCCACAGTCTCTACAGTCATGAGTGTTAGCTAAGTTTATAGTACCAGGTATGAATTTCCTCCTATAGAGCAGTGCTTAAGTCCAGCTAGTTAAATGTTTTTATCCTCAAGATAAGAGTACCACTATTGTACCATCAGATATATCTTTCTGTGCTGTCAACACATATCATATCTTTCTGTCTTATGTCAACTTGACACACAAACTGGAATTCTGGAATTATATGAAAGGAAGAACTTCAATTGAGAAAATACCCCATTAGATCTGGCTGTAAGGCATTTACTTAATTACTGATCAGTGGGGGAGGTCCCAGCCCATGGTGGGTGGTGCCTTCACTGGGCTGCTGGTCCTGGATTTTATAAGAAAACAGGTTACATAAGCCATGGGAAATGAACCAGTAAGCAGCTCCCCTCCACAGCCTCTGCATCAGCTCCTGCCTCCAGGATCTTGCCCTGCTTGAATTCCTGTCCTGACTCCCTTCCGTGACGAACAGCAATGCTGAAGTGTAAGCCAAATAAACCCTTTCCTCCCCAACTGGATTTTTAGTCACAGTGTTTTGTCACAGCAACAGAAACTCTAACTAAGACACTTCCCAAACCAGTCATTGTGGATTTACAACCATTGTTGTAGGCTATATGGCTGGAAAGAACTACTGATTGCCTTTCTCTCTTAGCAGTTCTCATAGCACCTTTGGCTACTGTGAGAATTAGTTCTCGGTGAGAAGACTTTCAGATCATATCCAGTTTCATGCCTTCAAGTCCTGTGTCCAACGTGTGTGTTGTTTCCTGCCATAGGGTCTTACCCTCAAATTCTGGGAACTTTTGCCCAGAAATTCTTGACTAATAGAAACTTCAATGTTATGGGTTCAATAATGACTTGGTGTTATTATTGTTTCATCTTATACTACATGGTTTGGTTTTTGTAGCAGGCAGAAACTACTACAGAGATCTACTACTGATCAAAATACAGAGAATTGACCATGGGGTGCCCATCCCCAGTTGGAATATTTATAAGACAACCCCTATATCTGAAGCTCAGAAATTGTTGCAGAAAGGGGGGAGAAAAGATTTTAAGAGCCAGAGGACCTGAACCCCTGCTACTAGATAGTGTCTTCTATCTATGAAAAGGGTGTTGTACCCATGAGACATCAACCATATGATGTCCTAAATATGACTTGCATAATGACAGCAGTCAATGTGTACTTGAGAAAGCAGCAAGTGAGCAGACCCTGGAGTTGTAAGTGTGGGAAAGGTATTCCCACACGCCCTGCAGTGTGGGTGGGGGAGAGATGCCCTTCCTTGCCCACCACCCCTCATTGCCTACAGCATTCAGAAGAACAGACCCTGCACCTCACCTGGGCACCATAGTAGTGCCAACCCTGCTCGTAGGGACACAGGTGAGTTTGTGTAAGTGGGACAGCTTGCCCTGCACCCTTGTCTGCCATGTGATGGTGAGGAAGAGGGAAAGATGCCCTCCCATTCCTTGACACTTGCAGCAGATGAGAGAGACAGAACTAGGGAGAGTGAGCCTTGCACCTTGCCTGGGAAACACAGTAGAGCTAACTCCATTGATGGAAGTGTGGGTGAGCTGGCCTCAAGAATATGAGTGTGAGAGGCCAAGCCCCACCCCTCATCTACTATATGATGGTATGGGCAAGGGAGAGAAGACCACCTCATGCCCATGAAGGCCTATGGTATGTGAAAGAGCCATCTTTGTTGTCGCTAGAGTGAGAGCTGGCCCTACCTCTCACCAGCTAGGCAGAGTGTCCTCTACATCTCTACTAGGCAACACAGGAGGGCTGGCCCTGTTGGTGTAGGTGTGGGCAAGCTGACCCGGAGGGCATGAAAGCAGGATAATTGGCCTCGCCCCTTTTTTGCTTACTATATAGGGTGAACTAGCCCAGGAAGTACTGGAGAGTTCATCCTAGTATTGAGGGTGAAGGAGAGCTGATGGACTAACCAACCCAGCTACCACCCAGACCCAGAACTGGAGCTATGGGTTGTCCCATCCCATTAGTTACCCATCTGCTGGAGCACATAAAGGTGCTGATCCTGTAGACCCAAAGTTACCGCATCTCCATGATACAGGACAACAACAGGGTATCCAAGAGGAGCCCCAATGAGGGTCCAATGTTGGTGATGTAGCAAAAACCAGAGACCTCAAACCAGACCAATGACTCAATGTAATGAATACTTGCAAGTAACAAAATATAGACTATAGGACTGTGTGACTCACTATGTCACATTACAGCTTCCACAATAAAATTTTTCTTTCCTTTTTGTTCCTTTTCCTTTAAATTTTATCTTGTTTTATCCTGGGAGTAGAGCTGCAAGGGTAGAGGGCAGATGATAAGGGATGGGGAGATGAGAGATATTGAAATGCATAATGTGGAATCCACAAAAATCAATAAAAAGTTAAATTTGAAAAAATTAAAGCGCAAATATAGCAAGTTCAGCATAATTTCATTAATTCTGTAGTATCAATATCAAGTAGAAATTATTCTAGACACCCTAGGTAGATCATCCTTAGAAATTGGATCAATGACTTCTAAGCAAAGATAATAGATTATATAAATATATTTACTTTTGATGCCTTCCAAAACATCATTAAAGTAATAGAAAATAGAATTTTGTTTAGGGTTTTCTAATGGACTTATCTAGAAGAGAGAGGGAGAGGCATTGTAATAAAATTATGGAAACTGGGATGTTGATAGACAGGTAGTAGCTGTCAAAGCATCCTGGTGACAGGTGATTTTCATAGTCAAAAGGTCACCCAGTTTATATAACCGACCTTAAAGCACCTTAGGGCTGAGGTATCAGGAAGTCTTAAGTGTGGGATGAAAGTGGAGCTAAGGTCAAGACAACTGTTTTGGACTAGCTCTCACCACATGTACAACTTCCCGTGGACTGGAGACTGAGCGCTCCCTCAGTGAGAAAGTAAAGAAAGCTTTGGACTGGTAATGCCAGGCAGAGTCAAAGGAGGTTACAGAAGAGAAACCAAAAGGAACAACTTGAAGTTATAGCTTAATGTTGTATACCTGGTTCTCTTCTCTCTTTTAGATCTAGAATAATGGCAAACAAGTCTACCTACACATAGGTCAGAGAATTTGACTAAATGGCAGAGATCGAAAACTACTTATATCACTTATATTGGGATTTTTCTAAAGAACTAGTCCAGGCAGATTACACTATAGTGAACTTACAATTAACAACACACACACACACACACACACACACACACACACACACACACACCATTTACAATGTTATACCACTCCTGCCAGAAAATTCAAATCTAAGAAATTTGCTTCACTGTGAAAATAAGCCTGTACCTACTAGCCATCATGCTTCCTTGTTCTCTTGGAACTAATGACCTACTCTGTGTCTCTGGATTTGCCTCTTCTGGATGTGTACAATCTTTAAGCAGTCATGATCTCTTCCACCTGGCTTCTTTTATTTAAGATAACCATTTTTAAGGTAATGCACATTATAGTATATACAATTACTACTCCCCCACTTAATTTTTTCAGATTAAATCTTATAACATTTCCCACTTCCTTTTCCTTCCTCCAAACTCCCCAAACTCCCTCAAATACTCATCCTTGCTCTCTCTCAGTTTTATGTTCTCTTTTCATTCATTGTTATTGCATGCATATAAATACACATATACATTCCTAAATGCAATCTGCTCAGTCTGCATAGTGTTACTTGCATGAATATTTTCAAGGCTGACATTTTGATATTAGATAAGCAGTTGGTATGCTTTCCCCTGGGGAAGACTATTCCTCCTAGTCTCAACATTCCTTACTTGCCTGTGGTTTTTTGTGTATGGTTGAGGCTCATCATATTTTGTTATGTATGTATGCAGTGTGGTGTTTACCCATTAATCAGTTGATAAACAGCTGGGTTGTTTCTCTGTTTTGCTTATTACTAATAACACTGAACATCTGTGCAGAAATCTTTACGTGGATTTACATTTTCCTTTTTCTTGATCATATACTCTAGGTAGCTTTTTAGTTACTTTTTCTTTCTTTTGTGGTATATCCTGCCTTATTATTCGATATGAAGAGGAAAACACTATTACCCACTATGGGCGAAAGCCTCTTACAAAAAAGGGCAGGAACAAGCAAAGTTCAAAGCAGTTTTTATGAAACCATACTGTCCAAGACAAAAGAAAAGAAACTCTTACAGGGAGAAAGAAGGAAGCAGCATAAGAATGTAATGTTATTTGGAAAAGAAACATTTAAATCATTTTAACTTGAAACTTTTCAACACAACAGGGAAAGGTGAAAACCCCGACTGGAATTTTGAAAGAAAAATTGGTAGTATCTCCCGAAATATAAGACAAAAAGACAAAGATGATAAACCAACCCACGTGTCCACTCATAGACCACGTTAAGTGTGTGCATGCACACACACAAATAAATAAATAAATAAATAAATAAATAAATAAATAAAATCCAACTAAAAATTTAAAACAATTATCATCGTATGTGGCACTGTGTCATATAAGGACATGGTCCTACAAGTCTATATTGTATGTTAGGTGCGTTCCCCACTCTGCTCAACTATCTTCCCTCAAGCAGTCCCTATGTTTGTCATATTTATAATTAGACTAATCAGGTTCTTTAGATACATAGAGATTATATTCAGTATAGAGAGACAATCTTCAACCTCTTCAAGGAGCTGTAGAATACGGCCTTCAATCTAACTTAGAGTTTCGTGGCAGTGAGACACAATCGCTCCTGGCAACACCAATTTATTCCCAAGAGAATGTTGAGCACCAAAGACACTTCACCGGGCGCCCAGCATGGGGCTTTTAGAGCCTCTTGCGGCCTGGCTAGCTGCCACCATCCACGACCACGCTGCATTCATTTGAACGTAGACTGTCCCAGCTCCCCCCCCCCCGCCCCCAGCCGGGCCCCGAGCCCTCACTGCTCAGGGCTCAGCACAAGCATCCAGCCTTTCCCCACGCCACTCAGCGCCACCTGGCCAGGGCTGAGAAGGCAGCGAGCAACTACTGCCACCTCCAGCACTCTCTCCATACGGTATCCGCTGGACAGATAGGACATCTGACCTCCCACTCTTGTAGCATTTCCCCTTTTTGACCATTAAAAAATACCCGTTCTTCTTGAGCTGGCTTGGTTATTTATCACGCCAACCTAATCCCACGATAAATGGGGGCTTCTAGACCTACAAAAATGGGAATCAATTGCAACTTCTTGGTAGCCACATTTTTTCAGATAGGCTCTGTTTGCTGGCAGCAAGCATGAGGCACAACTCCTTTAAGAGATGGATTCCTAGTTTGTGCTAGTGGCACTAACAGTTCTGTTCTTTCAGAAGGTCCTGCTATAGAACACTTAAATGGATTTGAGAACAGTGTGCTACAAGTTGCTTAATGGTGACAAGGACCCGCAGCATGCCTGGAGGTGGGACAGTGAGCATAGCTCACAGAGCTGGTGGTAGACATACCTCTGCATTGTTGGAGCGGGCAGAGCCAACAGGCAAAGCCACAGCATTGGTCTTAGCTATGCCCACTTACCAAAGAATTACAGATACACAGTTAAGACAGATTCAGATGAAAACGAAACCTCTAAACATGTCACAGTGTGTTTAAAACTGTATGTAGGCTTACAAGAGAGAGAGAAGAAAGAATACAGTCAGTCATACATTAAAAGAATAAAGATAATAAAATAAATATTAAAACATAAGAGAGTTTAAAAAGCTACATTAAGATGGAAAATACACGGAGAGTATGGATTATGTATATTACTATGTTTTCTTTTGCTTTTTTCACTGCAGAGAGACATTTGATTCTGGGAACTGCTAAACTAAACCAACATATATATTTTAAAGATATCTTGACTTCAAAATTTGAGTCTTAAGGATATGTTACTTTAGAAAAGAGCTCCTGTTTTTGTTTCTGTAGAGGATGGAAACCTGTGGATTCCTTCCAGACTAATGTGGTTTGATCAAACAAGACCCCCTGAAGCAAAGGCCCAGGTGATACAACACCCAGAACAGCTGAGATGATACAGCCTCACAGGCTACTACAACCAGGATTTGGCCATTTTCTGGGTTTTCTCAGGATCCCCGTGGGACTGACAGCACTCCCAGTCTGCAGGAAGTAGTCTAGAAAACTATGTCCAAATTCCCAAATATTGTTTATGAATGTTTGTTTTCATTTAAAAGGGGTTGGTTATAAATGGTTAATGGCCATAGTCAATCTCTTTCTTAAGGAAAAAAGGAATATGATATAGAAATGAATACATTAGTATGGATTTTGGTTTATTAATAAAATTTAAGATGTTAATACTGTATATATTTCTACTCTTATTTAAAGTATTATGTTTATACAGTTTATTTAAAAATATAACATATAAGTAAAAGTTACAGATTAATAGAGTCATTTATTATAGTCAAATGTGTACTCATGTTATTAGGTTTTCTAGATATCCAGAAATATATTTCAGATGGATAAGTATTCTTCAACCCTTTCCGTCAGGAGCATTTATTATGAGCTATTGTGGGCCATGACACAATTACAGCTTATAGCAATTGACAATTCAGATGTCAATCCACCTGAGAAATTATTCATATGGAGAAACCCTACCTGGAAAAACCAGCAGGGCCACTGACTCTAAAAACTGTTGCTTTCACCTATAATGTTGTGTGTGCAATAACAACTATGATATCTCCCCATTACCATGCATTTTCATGTAATGTGTACATGTACTCTCATCATTACATCTCAATCTTATGGGCACACATATTTGTAGGTGGTCAAAAGGATGACTTCACTCTATACTATGTTCTCTACATTATGGTGAGACACTTAGAAGCCTGCCCTCTATCATTAGCCTTACTGACAGAGCAAGTTGAGCAGACATGTATCCTTCTGGACAGATCACAAACGGAACTTTCACAAATTTTACTTATAAAATTGCAGACATCTGGTCTTGTAGGATCTAAGCCCTATGGAGGATTTATGATGAGTTAGGGTGGTAATGCAGGTGTCTGTTCTTGTTCTATATTAGTCCTTCAAGAGACCAACAGCACCTGACTATGTCCAGATATTATTAGTTACACTTTAAAATGTAAAATAATGTATGTATTCTTTGCCTTATCCTTAGATCTCTCGATGATTTAGTTTTCTCCCTTTGTAACCTGTAGTGTTCCCTTTAAAAGACTGCCAGGACCTCCTCACAGATGCAGCTGTGCTTAGCTACTAACTAGCCAATAAGTGTTGCCACATATCTTCAGAGAATGCCTGTGTCCCTAAGAATTTTCTTTGTAGTTTTTTTTATTACTAACAAGTTGCAAATGAATAGATATGTGCATATGTTTGGGAATTTGTAATGACAGAAGAAGTAGAATAAGAATATAGAGATGGAAATAAAAATGTAGAAGGAATTGGTGTAGGAGTGTCCTCAGGGATGATTTGGGAGTCCCCTCTGTGTGCTGTGATTACCATTAATGAATAAAGAAAACTGCCTTGGCCTTTTGATAGGGCAGCCCTTAGGTGGGCGGAGTAGATAGAAGGGAATGCTGTGAGAGAAAAGGCAGTGTAGCAGACGCCATGCTTCTCCAGCACAAGATGGACACTGGTTAGACTCATGCCGGTAAGCCACGACTAGTGGCAACACACAGATTATTAGAAATGGGTTAAACAAATATGTGAGAGTTAGCCAATAAGAGGCTAGAGCTAATGGGCCAGGCAGTATTTCAATGAATACAGTTTCCGTGTAATTATTTCGGGTACACACCGGGACCCGGGCGGGACAGAACAAGGGGCCCGGCGCCGGGAACACAGCCTGAGCCCACATTACTACAAGGAATAGACTGAGAAAAATAGGATGGAAAAGTAAAAGAAGAAGAAAAACGAATGTAGAGTAATTAGAACAAGAATAAATTAGAACAGAGTATTGTAAAAGAGAACTAGAATTAGAAATGGAACAGAGAATTAGAGCAAAGAAACTATAAACAACTAAGACAAAAGAATTATGACAGAGGCACTAGAATAAACAAAAAAAATAAAGAGCGCACGAAGACAAAGAACATGTGAGAGAATATTCTTTTCCTAAAGCCATCAGCCTTTAGTTCCTGTGTTTATTGTGGCTTCTCTTTTTGAACCCTGAGTGCAAGTAATCAATGCAGACCCTTCCTTGAAGGTTTTCAATACCTTTAAAAGACCTTCAGAATATTCAGAATATTTCATAAGCGGCTTCAGGAACAGTCGGGCAGAGAGAAAAAGGGCAGAGGGGCCAGCAGGACAGAGAAAACTTTCAGCCACATGCAAAGATGCTTGTCTTCACCAATACCTAGTATGGAGGTCACTACAACATGAGAAACTGTATTATAGGATCACAGCATTAGAAAGGTTGAGAACCACTGTTTTATTACTTAAACTGACAGAGAGTGGCCTGTTCCATTCCATAACTGTAATTTGCCACTATTGTGAATCATAATGTAAATATCTGATACACAGGATACATGATGTGGGACCCCTGTGAATGCTTGTTTGACCCACTGCAATAAATGCAGCAACGAAGATTCAGTCATGTCATGCTGGAAAAAAGACTCTGAGACCAAACCAGCAGCCTAGAAGAAGCAGAAAGCAGCAGACCTGCCTGGAAGAGGTTTAAACCAACTGAGGCATTTGGAAAGGACACAACCTGTTGAGCTTCCTCCTGCAGGCTGTGCAGTGTGCTCCAAGTTCCCAGCTTTGTGGCCTGTCACCCATGCTGGGGTGGGCTTTAGTGATATAACTTTCTTTGAGTCATTTCTGTTTCTGTAAGTAACCCCTCAGGCAAATTGTTATGCCCAAATTCTGGAATCCAAATCACCACCACGAGACCAATTCAGCCACAAAAACAAAAAGTATTTGCGAGTTAACTCAGGTCCCTCCTTTTGTCTGAAAGGGCAGAGGCAGCAACAACAGCAGCAACAATGTTGATAGCAGCAGCAACGACAGGAACAGCATAATAGAGAGACCCAGAGCAGCAAAAATTGGGGCTTATATAGGGGCAGAGGCTCAGGGAATTCCAAGTCTCAGGGCTTGTGATTGGCTGGCCCCTAGTGGCATAAGGAGGAATTCCAGACTTCTAGGCTTGGGTAGATTACCCTCTGATGAGGGAAACCCAAACTGCCAGTAACTGCTTGAGGCTCTGATTGGTCCATGTTCCCTGCTTGGGGATTGGCTGGTTTTAGGTCAGGAGCAGAAATGGCTCCATTTCTGGGGCCAAACTGTGTTTCTTTAACTAGTTCTTTCTACCTTTTTAACGCAAATTTTGGGGCCAAGGCAAATATCTTTGCTATATCCTGAATCTAGGGACTTAGTACCTTCTTTTGGTCCTAGTTACACGGTTTGGGGCTTTTCTCCTGCTCCAGGTTTGGGGACAAAATGTCAGTTCCCGAGGCTCCTGTCACATTTTCAGGTTGAGTTTCTTTCCCTGGGTTGGGGCTTGGATCCTAGCCATTTGGGGTCTCTGTGAGGGCTATGGAACAAGGATTTTCTAGGGCCTGGGTCTCTCAAGATGGCTATGAGTTTGAGGCCAGCCTGCTCTACAGAATTAGTTTTAGGACAGTTAGGGCTACACTGGGAAACCCTGCCTCAAAAAAAAAGAAATTAAAAAAAATAAAACATAAGAAAAAAATCATTGCTGGTATGGTGTGGAACAATGGTCTGTATTCTGTCAATTGTATTTTAATAAAATGCTGATTGGCCTGTAGCCAGGCAGGAAGTAGAGGTGGGACAACCAGACAGGAAGTAGAGGTGAGTCAATGAGAACAGGAAAATTCTGGGAAGAGGAAAGCCCATTCCTCTGTAGTCCTGACCCAGACACAGAAGAAACAAGATGTGACTGTCTCGCTGAATAAGGTACCGAGCCACGTGGCTAACACAGACAAGAATAATAGGCTAATATAAGTTATAAGAGTTAATAAGAAGCCTGAGCTAATGGGCCAATCAGTTTATAGTTAATGTAGACCTCTGTGTGATTTCTTTGGGACTTAATGACTGTGGGAACCAGGCAGGACAGAAACCTCTGACAACACTGGTACTTCAGTATTTTTCAGTGTTTTTCATTTATCCCTATTCTTGTCTCTCCAAATATCAGTAATGATAGTCTCATAAATGCTTTATAAGATAGAAGAGTAATTCTGTGGAGACCATCACATAAGGAAATTATTTACAATAAACGAATATACAAGTAAATAATACAGTTTCACTGGTGAAATTCTGATTCTGATTTTGATGACTGTAGTAATTCTATATAAATAGAATGTTAGGGATGAGTTTCCTGAATTGGTTCAGTGTTTTCTAGAATTGATTCTTTAATCTGATTTGACTTAAAGAACTAAAGAAGTTTTCAGTGATAACCGTGTACTTGTGGCCCACAGTGTGAAGTGGCAATAATGAGATATATGTAAAACACTACCATTTAATATTCTTAACCAAATGCCTATAGAGTGTGGCTATGCATTCAATACCTTGAACATTTCAGTTAAACTAAAAGATTTCATGAGATTGTTCCTAAATTCACTTAAGAAAGCATGAAATGAAAAGGATGAGACCTGGGTTCAAATTCCCAGTTTAAGTTCAGCATAAGTGGCCTGAAAGTCTCAATTTATAGTTGGAAGAAATCTTTAGTTTCTATACCTATCAGGATGAGATGTTTGAAAATGGAACCTAGGGTTTCATTCTCCTGAATAAAAAGAAAACTGAATTATAACCCCACTGGCAGAAATGGGATTCTAATAGAATGGGGACATTTGGGGAGATCACAGTGAGGTTAAAGACTTTGAATTCCCAGGTGGAGCAATCAAAGGATCCTATCTATCTCTTGACTTGTAGAAATCAATCGTGCTTTGTCTGATGCCCCTATAACATATTCCTGAAGTAGTTGCCTTTCAACAGTTTGCTGATTCACTTTGGGAGCTACCATGCATTGACTTTTAGACAAATTTAAATTCAAGTCTCAGAAAGCTTTAACAAGTAGCCTGAAGTGCAACTCAAGAGTATGGTTTTTTGTTTTTTTTTTTTACTTTTCATGGATTCTTTATGAATTTCATAGCATGCACCCCAATTCCATTCATCTCCCATCCCTCTATATCTGCTTCTGCCCTTACAACTTCCCCTAAAGCAAACAAAAATAAAAATTAAAAATTAAAATTTAAAAAATAAAAATGCAAATTAAAGAAAAAAATCTCGCAGTGGAAGCTTCAGTGTGTCGCCAGCCTACCATTTCACTCAGACAGCTTTACTTGCAAATGTTGCTGGCTTCTGCAAGACTAACAGTACTGGAGTCACACTGGGACTCCTCTCAGATATCTGGTTGGTGCCCTGTGTCATGGAGAGCCTGAAGCTTTGCTTCTTCAAAGCCAGTGCCTTCACATGCTCCAGCAGTTCTTAGATGTTGGGGTGGATGTTGGGGTGCACCAACTCAAAGCCCTGGAAATGGGCCTGGGTGGTAGATGAGTTGGTCAGTCTGCCTGCTCTCATATCCCTATGCCACTAGGACCAACGCTCCCACTTTGTTCAGGTGAAGCACGGGGTCAGTTCTCCCACACTGCACAGGCAAGGGAAAGGGCCAGTTACCCTGTGTCCACACTTGGGGCTGGCTCAACAGTGACCATGCTACCAGAGTCATCTCTACTGTGCTGCCCAGGTGATGTGAGGGGCCTAAACAATGGCTATTCTGTTCAGTAAAAGAATCAAATAGTCTTCTTGTCTCCAATTTTCTATTTTCGCCTGATTTTCCAACTTATGAAAATATCAATCTCAAGAGCATGTGTGAGAATGGGTAGTAAACGTGAAACAGTAAAAGACTGGGGAGATTGCTCAGTGGCTAATGCCTGCTGTGCAAGCATGAGGACCTGCATTCAGAGTGCCAGCAACCAAGTCAGAAGACATAGCAGGCATGCACCTGTAATAGTAGCACTGAAAGGATGACCAGGGCTTGTTAGCCAGCCAGCCTAGCCCGTCAGTGAGCTCCTGGATCACAGAGCAATCATGTCTCAAAAAACAAGATGGAGGACAATAGAGGAAGACAGCCAATGTTGACCTCTGACCTCCACATGCATATGGACATTCCACTCCCCCTGACATATCTGAACACACACACACACACACACACACACACACACACACACGACAGGATAATTGTAGGAGAATATAAAGTTAGAAAATTGGATTAGCTCAAATTTGTTGATACTGATCTACAGGCAGAAACTTCAGACCCAGCAGTTTGAGTGAGTAGCAAAATATCTAACAGTTTGTTTTAATTGACTGAAATGTGGACAACATTTCTCATACTAAACAGACTGAAATGCCAGAATTGGTAAATTGTAGTGAAACGCATCAAAAGGCTTAAAGAGAGTAAGATATTAGACTGTATTTGTCTTGTAAGACCTGCTCACCAAGACTGGAATTATGCAGAGAATTTTAATAACCCAGAGGATAAAATAAATCATACTTACCAACCAGTCACTTTCCCCAGTCACTAGTGCTATTGCCCAATTAGACCATGAGCAAAGTGTCCATTCTGTTCAGGATAGGGATTAGCCAACATGGGC
This sequence comes from Ondatra zibethicus, assembly GCA_004026605.1. NCBI lineage: Eukaryota > Metazoa > Chordata > Mammalia > Rodentia > Cricetidae > Ondatra > Ondatra zibethicus. Next base: position 931 of record PVIU01013770.1, on the reverse strand, counting down.
TTCCATTCACCTTGGTGAAGGCTGACCTGGCTATAGCAACTGCTGAGTGCTCAATCACCAAGCAGTCGAGACCAGTACTAAGTCCTTTTACTAGGATAGCATTCCCTGCTATGATCAGTCAGCCCCACAGTGGCAGAGTGACACATTGGGTTACTTCCATCATTGAAGGGACAGTGTTCTGTTCTACTTGGGATAGATATTCACTTTGGATTTACCTTCCCAGCACAGAGTTTGGCTTCTATCAAAACTATTCTCCCTGGGCTTCCAGTACGCCTTACTCACCACTGTGGCATTCGACACAGCATTGTTTGGTATCAATGAACTCATTTCACAAAAAAGAAAACAAAGAAGTGTGACAGTGGGTCTGTGTTCATAGAATTCACCAGTCTTACTTCAATGTCTATCCATGCGAAGCAGCTAGATTGACAAAATGATGGAATGGCTAGTTGAAGACACTTGCAACACGAGCTTGGATATCATTCCTTGAAGGTATAATGACACAGTTTCCAAAGACACCTACATGAGCGCCAAGTCAGTGTCTACAAATATGGCCCCCTACAATCAAGAGTCACGGATCCCAGAACTGAGGGTTTAAGTGGAAGTTTATGATTCACTACTGCCCTGGTAAGCCATTAGCAAAATATTTACCTCCTAGCCTCATGAGCTTTCCTCAGCCAGACTAAAAGTATTAGGTATAAAAGAAGATATTAAATGCCTAATTACTTATGATCTTATTGCCTTTTATTGTATAAAAGTATAAAAAGGCCCTAGGGATTCAGTTGTTTCTACATTTATACTCACTGTTCTGTGTGAATTGCTAAGTTTTTAAATATAGCATGCACATTCACACCACTTACACAGTTTAAAAATGTAATAAGTGGCAAAGACTTTGTAAGCATTCTAATGATAAACTCTACAGTATTTTAATACA